>WWPM01021037.1:0-11419 GCA_023279145.1 Glomeris maerens
CATTTTCATGAGACACGATTGAAATAGGTTGATAAACCTGTCCATCTAAAAAGTATGACTGGAGATGGTTAAACCTCAAAATAAATGTAGTCACTGCATCCTTGCTGTAATTTAAACTAATTATAGTTGTCGGTTTGGCAATATACAACACCATACATTGCAAAAGTACCTTTTCCAAAAATTTCCCATATATACAGTATAACACAATGACGTGTAAATGACTGCACAAACAACATTGTGCAGTATTTTATTGTACTGTTGCAGCAAAAAATCTTAATGTGTATATGTCTTGCCACAGAAATTTACCCAAGAACTGGATTTAATTATTTTTCAATAGATAAAGGCCCTTTCTTAGCGCAGAAAAGGAAAAATTCCTAGGGGTGCATAACTAATACTAAGGCCACATTTTTAAGTCAGAACGGATTATAGATATTAAACATTTATTGTGGTGAACCAATGTTGAACCGAAATCAGGATTTATTAGATTAATTAAAATTCTACTTTTTTGGGTTTATTGTTAGGTATGTCATTTTGATCGTTGAATCGTAATTAAAACAGATTGTTTTATAAATATTACGAAACAAGAAAAATACAATAAAGTTGATACACCATTTAAGCGTGTAAGACTTGCAAATATATATTTTTTAATGTTTATATATGTATAGTAAGGAGGAATTTCCAGAAGTTGAAATTTACGGCATGGTGCTGCCGCCCACACCATTCCTTTGACTGCTATTTCGCATTATGCACTTGATGCAAAGAAACGTATTGTCGCCAGCAGATGCGTTTTCTGGCATATTACCTAAAGTCGAAGTGAGCTGAGAAAAACATGAACTGCTGATGCCGGAAAGTGGAGGAAAAGGTTTGAAGGGGCTTGATAAACTGGTAACGGACGTATACATCCGGCAAAAATGGAAGTGAAAAGCGCCACTACAAATTGTTTTCACGTGATGGCACAGCTTGAGAAGTTTGAGCTCCCGGAGTGAAAAGTAAAGAAATAAGATTAACAACGTCAACACCATATGGACACCCATCTTCAGACTGATGCTGTTTGTTGGATTAGCTTTTGCTCCGAACGCCCCATGTAGCTTATTCCCAAATCCCAGTTTTAATAAAGCTGCACCTCATTTATGCTTTGACTCGTTGTAGCCTATGCAAGATATTACATTAATGTCACAATAACATTTTGAAATGTAACACAACAATTGAGATTATTTAATAACTAATGAGGGTTGATGTCCGATATAACATGAATGTGTCATTCTGAGATTTTTGTAACCTCGAGCAACAATTTCAGCTGCTCTGAATTAGTTGCGAGTTGTATTGATTTTTCTTTTTACATTCGCTCGCTTTGTTTTAAACCTAGTTGGAACCTCTTAATGACACTAAATCCCATTTACCTCGCGAATTCTTTATTACATCACTTTTGTTTTACTCTTTCAACCCGGCAAGTAAAACATGTTAGAACGTAACTTAATTGCTCTTTTTTCAGTTCATGACTAATGGAAAATGGGTAGGAATCAATGGAGAATTGCACAACGAGCACAATTAAACACAAACATGTATCAGTTTCTATTCTATTAACTGTCCATTTACCGAACCTCATTTCAATGTGAATGTTGGCTGAGGAGAGAAAAACTGCACATAAACTGAATAATTTCCATATTCAATCATACTGGTATGCAAATGTTATAATTCTACGTTGTGTTAGAGAAAATATTAGATATGGAAGCTAAGTTTTTTTTCCCTCGGAAGTTTCCTAAATTGCACTGAGGATAGGGTTTATACCCTATAGAGACGAGCTATAGCGATGAAGATTCGGAATATAAACTGTTTGAAAACGAAAAACGATTTTAAAAAATGGCTGCATGGTGAACATATGCGGAGTTGATTCGTGCTTTTAAAGGACCATTTGTTGCCTTGGCAACGTAATGAGAAACTGGGATTCCTATGTTAAGGGATAAATTAGTGGTTATTGACGCCTGCGTTCCCCATTTCACTTGACTTGCCCATTAATTTCTCAGATAATTTATCGACGTTCTGTGTCGAACTGACCAATCGAATGAACGTCCAGATTTATGGTGGACAACAGTCCAGGGTGACATCCTGAAATTCATGATGCAGCTCTCTCTCTATCCGTATGGATTTATGCCGCGAATTGATGGCTGCGTGAAATTTAAATTTTCGTTATCCCGAAGGGTATTTCCGATTATTGATCTACTTTTCCCTCTTTCGGAAGTTACATGCGGATGCTTTTATGATTATAAGTGAAATGTAATTGGTATGCTGCTGACATGAATTGCTACTAAAGGTATAATGCATTGATCAAAATTTTCTACATATATATATATATGTTTTTACAGGGTTTCCATATTACAGCTCATGCAATTTGTTTGAAATGAAAACATTTTTGTTGACATTTTAAACAATACTTTTAACTGTTGGAATTCACATGGCTAATGGTTATTTGATATGCTATAATCAATATGTACATATTTCATGCACTTGTACTTAAAACTGCATATAGGGTATATCCTCGCAATGCCTAACAGGTATTATTTTGCCCTATCATGTGGGCATATCTGTTGATAAGGTAATTAATAACGGGAATTAATATTCAAAAACATATGCACCTGAACATGTTTAGATGGCATATTGAGCGACTTGGGAAATCGATGCATCGACTTATATAACAATCGATGCATCGTATATGTAAGAAAACATCGCCAACTATATCCACAAACTTCCTTTCCGTTCAGCGACTGAACGGCTTTTTGTTTGCCCGGAGATTCGAGCTGAAATAGGACATTTTCGATCAATACCAGCATATATAGGTATACATAGACTATTGTATATGTAGTAGTGCAAGGAAGGAAATGGAACTTTGGTTTTCTCATTGCTCTGTGCGTGCATTTCATGTGCTTCCAATTCTCGATCGTGAAATATAGTCGGTATATACAAGCTTCATTCCTATTTGTTGTAAACTTAAAGTCTTTACTTATTTTGTTGTGGTTTTTGCAAACATGTGGCAACCGTTCAATGGGCGTTTTCTCTTTGGCAGGAATGAAGAACCCGTTGTATCCAATATGGACATCTCCACAGGTCACATGGTTCTGGTGAGACATCATTGTTTTGTATATAGCTATAGTATATTTTGATATAACGTACTATATATATTTCGTGTGAATTGTATCAAAAGTTTGCTTTTCTCGGCAATTTCTGAACTCAATCGCCGAAATTTTATTTACTCGATCTTCCGTTGTACAGGTTTTCATACTGCTATAAGGCGAATTTCCTCTTTGCTAGCTGCGTCACATTTCATTACATTTATTAGATACAGTATTATTTTATTAACGATATTGCATTTTTGGTATGTACACAGTATATACAGCAACTGTCAGTTTATTATTGGACAGACAAATTTCTGCATTGTACAAATTGTTATGCAAACTCAAATATTAAAAGATGGCGTTGTCAAGGCAACAGTTGCGATAAACTTCAGAGGCTGTATTTTACAAATAATGTTTATTAAAACGCCAAAAGTCATTTTTTGCATTACGAGTTTCATATCAGGCCAATCATCTGTCTCATATTGGAACTCTTATTCGATTTGTGGGAGTTACATTTACAGGCTGTCAATATAATAAATATATTTTTTCAAGATAAACAAAAAAACAATATGCAAATATGAAGTGCTTTTAAATAATTTTGTAATTGAATCGTGTTTCACCATTCCAAAGGTTATATTCCTTAGATATGTTTACTATATAAGTTATGTTTCGAAAGCCGTTCCCTGTACAATCATGCAGTTGATTCCAATTAGCCGCTAATATAAGTTAGTTGTTAACCATCATGTATGTTTTTTTGCAAATACTTGTTTTCGCAAATTTATGCTAGTTGATCAGCGTATTGAAATATTTGCTCTAGTTCATTGGCAATAGACAGGAAGGACCGTTGCCGATGCAATAACAAGCTATTGAAGAAGCTTTTGAGGTTGCGACGAAAAAGTCGAGCCTATAATGTGGAGTTAGGCATTTAGGATCATAAGGCTGTGCGTAATAATTACAGGGAAATCAATTGGAATATCAATGTTGACGAAATTAGCGTCTATAGATATAGCAATGATGGGTATGTGAAAAGCCACTGATTGGTAATTGCAGTCGTACATGGAAGATCATCTGACGAATAAGGACCGCCTTGAGCAAGAGTGGGTTGCCCTATGCGCCTACGAAGCTGACCCTGCCAGCACGAACTGTGCCCTTAAAGCAGTAAATGTTCGTCAGAATCGCTACGAAGATGTCCTTCCCTACGACCATTCCAGGATTGTCCTCAACGACGAGACCAACATTGGTTCTTCCGATTACATCAACGCCAGCACCATTGTAAGTGTCTTTTATATATCCTAGCCTTCTTTTTTATCACCCTTCTATAGAGAGTGATATTTTGCTCAACACAAATAGGCTATTTTTTTGTATATATCTCGTTCAAGATGGCTGAAATGAAGCAACAAGTAGCAGAAATTGCCACTTGAGTCTATACAGTATTACAAAGGCACCATTTGTGATTTTTATATGGGCATAACATTTTTCACAAATTACCAAAATTTATACCCAAGACTCGATTTCATATCATTAAGTGAACCGGTGCGACCGAAATTTTGTTTAGCTCTATAAAACAAAACGTTTTAAAATATGTTTGATTTTCATCGTATTTTTTCGCTTGACTTGCTTAGAAAATCAAATTTGGCATAGCTATGTATGCACAATGAAACTGCAAATTCAATTGTGTATTGCAGTCTGTTAAAATACGTAGGGGAAACGTATGTATAGGTTAAATGAAGCACTTTTGCTTTCGATTTTTTCTTTAAACTGGCAATTGGATATACGAAGAAAGAACTAGTGTTCGTGAAGCCTAAATTGTTTTTGTCAACATTGTTCTTTACATTTCCCACAAATTCTGCACTTGACATTATGTATAATTTGCAAAACAAAGTGAAATTTATTCAAAACGACTACTACCTAAATCATTGCTTTTTCGAAATAATACATAGAGTATTTTATTAGAAAACTACCACATTTCTCCCCAACACTGTGTAAAGTTGCACAAGAATTAGGAATCATCAAATGCCTTCATAAAATTACCTTCATAAAAACAGTTTTAACAGTTTGTTCGTGATATAATCTCGCAGATATATTTCATTAATCATTTGTTATAATGTTTGCATCAGCATTAACTTGATTAAAGCCTAGCTTATAACAATGGGATAGGATATTGTTTCGAATCTTTAGCCGCGCACAATATGCATTAATAGTGTAGTTAGCTCACTAATTACGATCCAATAATGTGGCACATGAAGTGCCACATGCTGAGGAGCTTATACCCTGAGTTTTACACTGAAATATATGTGTATGTGTATTTCATACGCAATCAAAATCTCCTCTGATTTAAATTTACGAAAACGAGATGTTTTTTCTTAATTATCTTGATATCATCAATTTTCAAATCCCCTCTCTCCCAAATGAGTCTCCAGACCCCAGCTAGCTGTTGCATAGCCATATCACATCTGGCTCGTTTAAAATTGTCACTGACAGTTTTTAGATTTTATGGCTTTCGATGCCAAGAAGAACATAAAGTTTCGCATCCTCTACGTATAAAAATACTCCAAAGAAAAGAGCTTCACACGTTTCCAGGATAATGTCATTCTCTTAATAACATACATTTGTTGCCTGAACTCCAATATGGAAACCTATGTCCTATCTAACTGATGACATTTTTTAAGTTTCCTCGTGATATTTCAAGAATCACATTGTGTATTTGTGTGCCTTCCACCAAAGTCCAATACTACATTATGTTGACTCATGTCATCAACAAATTTGTAGTGGGGGGTCTCTTTTTATCTGACAACGCACGAGAGATGCACTATACTTAGTTATTGCTTCTTATGAGGAGTACACAGGAATGAGTACACACGTATATAGAGAATAATACCCTATGTAGGCGTACTACTCTAGAAATGGTTTTGGACCGGTAAGCCTTGAGGCGCAGCTAACACGAGGGGCGATTGATGCTACCCACATTTCTCAAGCTTGTGAAGTGCATCCCTCACAAAATTCCAGTGAAATATTTATCTAATTTCGTGGCTTTTATTTCGTTTTAGTAACTTGCTTTTTGATTTGCAATATAAGCATGTAAATTTTCAATCACAGATAGGGTTCATGAATGCATATTTATTGCTTGACTTAAATTGTTGAGTTGCTAAAAAAATAGTAGTGCTAGAATATTTCGACCACAGAATTTCGATTTCTGAAATTTAAGGCTAAATTCAGAAATGTGTTGCACAACAGCTTGCAACTATTCTGTGCTGCAAGCTGCAATGATGTAACATCTGTATGACATGCATGAAAATTAAGTGTGCAGTTGTGCATCTTTTCCTCTCAAGCTATATTCGCTATAAAATGTGGAGCAAACATTCTGTTGTCAGCCATATTGCATAATAATGTTGTGATGCGAGGTTCGCTAAATAAATTTGAAGTAATAATTTGTTTATTTAAATGAGAAATTGAATTTTACCGATTTGTAATGAAACAATATTGTTGTCATGCATTTTTCATAAAAGATTTATTTATGTAAAATGCGTAACTGATGATACATGTTGCGACACATTCCAGGTAGAAAAGTGCACTGGATACTACAATATATGTTATTATTATTATGTTCAAATGTCTTGGTAGATGGAGATAAGAGACCTCGATTCCAAACTGCTGATGCTTCATAAAATAGTTGCTGGCTTTAAGCATAACCTTAAGTCCAGTACTTTGTTTTAGAAAAAGCAATATTTATCAGAATAAGCTGTGCTGCATACTTCACTCATAAACTGTCATTTATCATGCACTAGAAATTAGTTTAAGTGTGGTAATAAGAAATGGGGAAGGAGGTGTCCTAAAGTCCATTCCGTATTTTTACGCCTTGCACATGAATCCGAGTGAATGAGCAGGAGGACCGTTGCGGTTTCGCTGCGATCGAAGCATGTCCTGCGGCCGTTTTTAGCTCTCACACTGGGCTAGGTTTCATTTCCTTTAATATTGGGAAACCAGAAGGGACGTTTGTCGCTTTGGCGCCTTTTCGTATCCAGCGAGTGGCGGTCTTTCGATCCTCCCGGAAATGAAGGATGCGTTGATCGTGCTGCCGGCTATAGGCAAACCCAATCCAAATCTGCGATGGAGTTAAGGCCCACTGGGTGTCAGTCAGTAGTTGGCAGGACGTTGAGCCGTCACTGTCAGTCCGTATCCAGACGAGGATTTGCCAGCAAAGTGATGAACGTGACAGTAGTGCAGAGTGATAGCATTTCCCGCAGCTTACACGTCCCTTTTGTTGTCTGTTCACTCCCGCACAGCAGCATACTGTCTTTTTTTTCCTCCGTTCTTCCTGAACGTGCCTAAGTGCAATCCGAACGGCATCAATCGGTTTCATGGCTTACCGACATCCCTTAGCGTTTAGTTTTGTAGAGTATACATGTGGGTGTATAGGTCTGCTAACCTATACCGTCAGCACAAACTTTATATACTTACTTGTATATGTTGTGCTGCTCCTCACCGCGCATTCAATAGGTGAGAAACCAGTGGTGATTATTGCTCGATCGATGGTGGTTAATTGTGGCTGTTATCGGTCGTGTGGGAGGGTTAATCATTATATGTCCTATAGCTCTTTATTGCCTATACATGCTTTGTTTGTCCTTGCTTTCAGACGGATCATGACCCACGTAACCCAGCTTACATCGCTACGCAAGGACCTCTTCCTCACACTTCAGCAGATTTCTGGCAGGTTTGTTGAATCTTATTTTGCCAATTTATGCGCCATATACGCGTAGATATAGACCTACTTTCAGCATCATCTCATTTCCGGTGCTAAATATAGAATTGTTGCATTGCTATTTATAACCGGGTATATTTTTTATTATATTTAATTTGCACATTTACTCGATGCAAATAAATTGATCTTGTACTAAATAGTGAATTTAGTGATGGAATCTACTTGCTGTATAAATGCATGCCAAAATTATTCGACAGGTTCCTTTCACATAACAGTTGGCCAATTTTTCGTCTAGATATGATGTACACAATTTGTATTTTTCTTATTGCTGAAGTTGCATTTTCTTTCACACATTGAAGATGTGATGTTCAATTAGAGATATAGAATTTTCTTCTTTCCAATGTAAAAGTAGTTTTTATTATTTCTGTAGGTCTAATCTTTCAAAATTAATTATCTTTATATAGCCACCTGTTATCTTATTTCATTTTGGTGATGCTTTTGGTCGTGCATTATGTATTGAAAAAATTGTAACCATAATAGTATTTGGTTTTGACATTGCTTTAGTTAGTATTTATCATCTACGTATTGCAGTGCAAATTTTGATTATCTCATTTTGAAAAAATCCATGTCCGAAGACGAACATTTTGAGCTGTTGCTGTCCTTTTGTTACTCGATGAGCTATTGGGATTTTGCATGCTTTGAAGTTAATTTAAATTGAAATAGAATCCTTTTAAAAGCTTAATTTATGCGGGCAACTTGCAAGGGGCACTAATCAGGACAGCTTGTATGCAAAGTAAATCTTTGGTTTCTTCTATCCGAAAGTTCGTTTGATATGGATTTAATGTTCAGGCAAATGGTCTATTTATATTAGTGGGGAGGAAATTTGGGATTTTTAGTTGAGTAATTTGTAGGCGGACGACATGCAGTCGTCAAGCGAAATGTTGCCTATGGGTGAGCGAATTATCGGCCAGATTAGAAGCGTAATTGAAAATGAGGCAGCCTGTGGTCTGCAAGATCTCCCTTGGCGGGGAAAAAAGAGTAAGAAAAAATGTCGTTAATCATTTTTGAAAGGATGTTGGCGGTTGCCTGGTCGATCCGCTCAACGAATAATAAAGGCAACCATCGTCGCTAATTACCTGACGGCCGTTGAATCCCTTTTGCTTTACACTGAACCTGAAAATAAATTCGACGAAACCCTACACTCGTGCATGCGCACTATATTAAATATTCACTTGTCATTCACCAACCCTGATTAATGGCGAAGTCATTCAAGCCACCGATGGAAGTCATATGGATTAATCAACTTTTTATTGCGTGCAACTAGTATCTATGTATACATTCACTTTTATCGATGGAATCCAACACGCCAATCTTACTGTATTCGCCTACACTGAACATATAGAACATATGTTCTCAAAAGATTTTTTTTAAATTAATTTCTTATTATGCCTTTTTATACAGTAGACTTTGGTGAACTTCCTTATTTGAGTATTGAAGTCAGAAAGTGATCAACGTAATTTGTTAATATTTTTTTCTGTAGTAGACCTGCTCTCCCATTAAATTGTGTTCTGCAGAGTCAAACAAAAAATTCTGCCAGGTGTGGAAACCAATCAGAATCACTTGGGGTTTGGTTTAATTGGGTTAAAGCTGAGATTCAAAGTTCTTTGATGTGAAATACTGTAGTTTTCGTTGTCTAGCAGAATTGATTTAATTGTACTATAAAAGGCTCCGTAAGAACATTACTTGCCTCTTACTGACATACGTGCTTTATAATTTATCATAATCAACATTTTCAAAGCATGTTAATCTTGTATTGGGGATGAAAACAGTTTTTTTTTCAAATTTTAGGGACACTTTTTGAAATGCTTTTAAAATAGTATGTTAAAGCTAAATATACATACATAAGTTACTATGCATGTAATATATATTTTGTTTTTGAATCTTTCGCATAAAGTATAAATAAAGATCTGTTTACAGTCCTGCAAAATATTGATTTTGAATTCTTTATATGATTCGAAATGGCCGTCTTGTTTGTTTTGCATCCTGTGCCATATGATAGACATATGTTGTTTCAAATTGCCCTCGAACTTTTTCCAAATTGATTGAGTGGCTTTCGAGTTATAGCAGTTTTCAAAGTTCGAAAGGCCTCAGGCAGGTATATCGTTTAATGCCAAACTTTCCTCTAAAAATAATGTAAATTTATCTTGCTCGAGCATGTTATTTTCCGTGCCAACTCATGGCTAGCAGGCTACTGTGATTGAATTTGTTTTAAATTTTGTGTTAGCTGTGTTATCCTCCAGCTTAAATATGTCTGCATAGCATACATGTTAAAGATATTCAACTATTAGTGGTGTTTATTGAATTTTGTCACACTTTCAATCTGGAGTTTATTTCATTAAGGGGGGAGTTAATTTGCTATTAGGATGATTTAAAATTACCTATACTTTACAATTAAAAACGTTGTAAGGTGCACTCAACATTAATATTTATTTTCCCATAGCAGTGTACATATGCATACTTAAAGAAATACAGTATATAAAAGGTTACAAACAATTCCTGCCAGTGGGTATATACGTTGTACATATACAATTTGAAACCTGGTCAATGTTCCTTACACGTGGAATAGTTGACGAGCCTGTATGTTTGCATTACTTAGTTCGCATAATACAGATAATGGTGACCATGGTGATTATTTATTGCAGCTATGACTAATGAGTAATGTGAAAGGCAATGCGAATCGATAATGTCCATATTTGCAGAGATATGCATTTGCGCGTGCAATCGCAATCTGTAGGCCGATATACACTGGAGGAAAAGTTTGCTGCCCAAATTATATGCATGCGCAATGAATGAAGGTTTCCATTAAATTGTATATAGCTTGTTCAGTAGCTTGTAGGTTGAGGGAGGTGGGCTTGGCTCGGAGGGAAGGGGGTGATGAGAAGGCAATCGGGTGAGTTCTCCTTGACGACGGATATTCAGCTATTCCGATATACGGCTTCTTTTCTATCTTGGCACGAGTACATGTGATTATTTGCTGTGGCGGCGGCGTTTCTATGGTGATCGGTTGTCATGGCGACGCTTCTCAGCCTCCGTGCGCTCTGTTGCTTTGCAGATGATCTGGGAGCAAGGGAGCGTGGTGATCGTGATGCTGACGCGACTTGTCGAGAATGGCATGGCCATGTGTCATCGTTATTGGCCCGAGGAAGGCAGCGAACTGTACTACATCTACGAGGTAAGCCACGTTTGTTCAACACCGACCTTTCCACAAAGTGTACCACCACAGCGCCTTTCCATCTTTACCTACTCTTTTTAACTCGTAGCAACACAAAGCCTCGGTTCGACTCTTATTGAAATTAATGGACACTGAAGCCGTATAAATTCGATTTTTTTTTCTCCCCCCCGAACAAAATCGGTAAAGTTGAAATAAAAGCTCAAATAAGTGTGTGTAGAACATACTCAACTGATCCGAAAAGTTTTCATATTCGAAGCAACATTTCATGAATTCAATTCCCAAATCTCATGCAGTATTCCTGAAGTTATTTCTGCCACATAATACCCTTACTTTATATCTCCATAATGTTATTTGTGCATCCCTGTTGATTATACCTCA
>WWPM01021041.1:0-15387 GCA_023279145.1 Glomeris maerens
CCCCCCCCCCCCCCAAAAAAAAAAAAAAACTGTACAGTTTCTGGAAACCTCTACTACGCAATTAACTTGGGTATTGTCTATTGGAACTTCTGGGCAACACAGTGATGTATCACACCTGGGAACCCATAACAAAAATAGACAGTTTAAACCAACTTGGGGCTATTTTAACCACAGGCTATCTTGACTGCCGGCTTATTATTGCAAGGGGCTATTTTTACTACGGGCTAATATTGCAAGGGGGCTATTTTGGCCAGGGGCTATTGTGGCCAGGCTATTTTATCGCGGGCTATTCTGGCTGGGCTATTTTGACATGGAACCCCACGTTAATTTTAAGAAAGTCTGCACAACCGTTGTGAAGTTATTGAAATTTTGTATGAGTTCTATTTTTTATCCTGGCTCTGTAGAGATCAGGTATACCTGTATGGATAAACACAGCAGCTTATTTCTCTGCCCTGTATTTGGCAATTGTATATGCTTTGGCATATACGTATTGTGAGTGTTAAAACTGAACTTTACGAGGATGTCTATGTAGGTTTGTATTAAAAGTTCAGAGAAATGAGGCTCATTTACCAAGTTACTGTACAGTACGTATCCTCCCAGTTACGAAAATGGAACCACTACAATGTGTATGATCTGTCAGTACATAAAGTATTGGAAATCTAGTTAAGCTTGTTCTGGATGTTCAATTTTTGAACTATGGATTCTGTACTTTGTGAATGGCATTAATTTATTAAGAATTCTAATTACCATTACTTCGTCCCGAGTTGACCGGGATCGCATTGAATCCACATCAGGATTGTTAGTGTACAGGATCGGAATGGTTGTATATACCTATGAACAAAATAAATTGTCATGAGCGCAATGCAGAGAAATTTGAATGGATATAATTGACACCCCGCTGTAATTCACAAGCTTATGCATATTGGTAGATAACGTTTTAAACTTTGAATTGCAACCAATAACATTTTATACAGATAGGTGTTCTCTGCTCTGGTGTCATAAAATCGCTGGAAGGAGCGACATTGACAAATCAATAACCTTCTAATCCTTCCAGAGAGTGCTCAATTTTGCTTTAATCTTGTACCCTATGTGTCGTGTTTCTCGCATCAGGGAAATTCATATTTTGAAATATAGTTATATATAACACCGTATACGTTTATTAAAACAATCGCAGAAGTAAATGCTTCGTAGAAATGGTATTTAATGCTGTTAAATGAATCATAGAGCCTACCTTATCATTGACTTGGGCTGCTGATAGAATCAATGTGAGGAAAATTATGCAGTCAACAATCAAGCTGCTAACCACTTCAATGTAGTACTGCGTTTGCATGATTGAACCAGAAAGAATTGCCCTCGTGTTAAAAGTAATGTTGATCATTAGAGTAGCAAACCAAGCCAAAATGGCAACAGAATATAAATCATTTATGCTTTTGACCAGTAAGCACAATTGCCGGTGTTGTGATTGCAATTTCCTCATGATAATATAGTCATCCCAAATCTGCTTATCGTTTAAACATGTCAGTATTTCAAATAAACTGTTCAGTAACCTGGTGAGGAAAATGAAATAGCCAATGACTAAAATATTGAAATTGAATGTAATCATGATCCAGGCACATGAACTTGCATTCCATGATGATCTATATTGGTTTACCATTCTGGTCATCAAGTGATCAGAACTACTATTAACATCAGAATTAATTATTGGGACGATAACTTGCCAATCGAAGGACATAGTATTGATTGATTTCATTATTGAAATTCCCTCGCAAACTATTAAAATAAGAATTGCCATATTGGCACTTTTATGCCGCAGTCGTTGGCGACTTTTGACGGAGCAATGCTGCATAACCCATAATGTTAGATTTCTCTGGAATTGGCTAAATTTCTCGAGTTTAACTGTGAGCACTGCACTGCAGACTGCTGCTGCAAATGATGTTGACGATGTAGCGACAAACATGTAAATAGATTCATATACTCCAGTCTGACATAGATATATCACAAAATTAAAACTCGCAAAGAAAAATAGGGCATGAACAGCAGAAAAAAATATCCGTATGATTTTGAGAATTATGCGTATAGTTTTTCTCGTTTTGACGACTCCACTGTAGATATCAAAGCCGTAAAGCATATTTACGAATCGTATGGCATTTAATCCAAATGAAAATTTGGGGCTAATTTCGGAACTTCGATCGACATGAACTTTCATTGTTCTTTATCCCTTGCACAGTTAATGTCGATGTGCAACAGTTTAGCATGTAGGCCTATATAATATATATTATATATGTATATTGTATTATTTCTCATGTAGCAACCGTTTCTATGTACGCTTATGTTGTTTGCACTAATTAACCTAACATTTGGATCCCATATGAGTGCAGTCAAACTTCCATACTATGACACCTGGCTAACACAACAGTCTCCGCACTATGACACCCGTCAAACAGGTTATGTAATGGTTAAGCCGTTTCATTAACCTTGATAATACGACACTTGACTGTATAGACATTTTATGTCGCTATGGCTGTTAGATCAAAGTTGCAGCAGCATTGTAACCAGGCGAACACCATTTACCTTTAGGTGTAATTTTTAAAAAATGTAACTTACCACAATTGGAACACCTTATGCCGTACACCGTTTTGATAAGTAACCAAGTTTTATAATGTTTTATTGATGATCAAATCTATAGGTATTGAAACACTTTATAATATGATGTTCTATTTGACATCAAGAAGAATGTCTCTTTTTTCAGAGTTCTCATTTAATGACAGTATTAAAGTTACAGTTATCTCTAGAGCCCTATCCATATTTCCCATTCAATTCACCGTGTATTGTGGTTTTGTCAGTCATCCACCGTGTATGAGGACAATATTCCTACAGGATTGACAGATCCTGTGTCAAAATTTACCAGTTAATGGTTTAACATATTGGTTTTACAAACCAATCTATTTGTCTAAATGCGTACTGAACATTAAGAAATTTCAATTTATGACACTGCCATATTTGTATAACCAAATTCGCTTTTATTTAGAATGAATAATATCTCCGATTAGCATACCTGATTGTTTACTTGAGCTGTAGACGTGGTCAGTACAAGAAAAATTGCACAATCCGAAATCAGTGACGAAATAACTTCAATATAATATTGCCTGCTTTGACTGGATTCGGTAATCACTGCCCTCATGTTAAAAATCACATTGATCATCAAATAGGTGAACCACACCAAAATAACAGGTGAATACAGTTCATCTGTGTCTTTCACCAATGTGCAAAGTTGAAAGTGTTTGGCTTGCAATTGTCTCATGTCATGACTGTCAAGGTAATGCAGTGATGCTGTTAATTCTGCAATCCTTTCGAACAAAATGTTGTATAATATGACTAAAAATGTAAAATATCCGATGGCAAGAATATTGAAGTTGAACGTTATCATGACCCAGATGCAAGAAAATGCATTGTTTCCATGAAAAGACTGAGCCTTCATGTATTCTTGAAAAGTATCACTGGTGTTTGTAGAGAAATTAAAGAACTCCTTTGGTATTATTGCAGTCCAATCAAATACCGTAAGATTGGCAGCTTTCATGATAGCAATGCCTTCGCAAAATATCAAAAGGAATAGTGAAGCAGTGAAGTTTTTCCTTTCGATCAGTTTACGAGTTTTTTCGTCAGTGTGATGTAGCACCCAGTTGGTGAATTTTATCTGAAGTTGGGGAAATTTGTCGAGCTTTGCAGTTAGTATGATGTTGCAAAATGCAGCTGCAAAAGAAGTTGATGCCATAGCAGCAAATGTGTAAATCGCTGCGTTGCCTGACTTGTGATATAGTTGCAGATATATCAAAGTGGTGAAAATGACAAGGAAAAAACAGAGCTGGCTTATGATAATTATTACCCGTAAGACTTTCAACAGAATATGAGGAATTCTTCCCATTTTGAGGATACCTGTGTATATATCGAATCCATATATCATCATTATCCATCTCATCACTTTAATTCCTATTGGAGGACCTTTAGGGAAAATGACAGCGAAATTGGTATTGCCAACCTTCATTGTGAATGAATATATAAGAAGTGTTGTTCAGGCGATTTCTAATGTTATGCTTATTGCCTACTAATGGAAACAGTTTCTATACGTACAGTATATTGATCACTTTCGGTATAATCAATAATATTGACAATGTACGATGACGTCCCACTGTTTGTGTATATGTTGTCTTTAATGAATTAAAGTAATACCTCGAAAAATCTAGGTGGATAATTTGATTGCTTTCATATAAATAATTGTAAAAGAATTGGGAGTAGTTTTTTATTAGCTTGATTGTCCTATGTATTGCTCATACATATACTCGTTTATATAAGAGCAATACCTAATTTGATGCAATTGTACAATTTTCAACGCACACATATTTCATTTTTACAATTAAATATAAGGACTATGGAATATGCATATACTTATGTTGTAGTTGCGCACGGATCTTGATGAATTAATAGTTATAATTTATGGAGTAGCACACATTCTCGGGGATTAAATGAATGTTTATACAGTAAGTTTGTCTTAGCCAACACCATACAGAATTAGGGTGTACGAAAGAATTGTTCCACCAACCTGTTTAAAATAAAAGCAAACCATTAGAAATATTTTAAAACGGCACAATACTTTCGGAAGTAAATATTCCAATCCGTATACTGTATACCGCAATTATGTTTGTCCGGCTGACAGTAAAAAATCCACATCCTGAAAAAGTTGGGTTCCTTTTGTGCATTTCATCTCGGTAGTTGATACTCATCATTCTCGTCTATAAGTATAAATTTTAAACTTGCCATGCGTCATTAATTTCTTTGTTTTGCTAGTAAGGCCAATTAACTTGCCGTATGACTTCATATTGCAGCTGACATCTTTGCAACATGTAATTTTTATTGGGTTAATAATATCCATTATTTTAGCTAAGCTTCTATCGAAGTGATGGCAAAGCGTGTCTTTGCCAAGCTATAGGCGTCCAGATGAACTTCAAAGATAGAAAAATACGTCACTGCAAACTGCATGCATATACAAATATTCTTGACATTTCTCTGGCCATTTCTGCTAGTGTTAGCAGTGAATCGCATTTTGACCTCTGAAGTTCAACCTTAACGGCCCTTACAGAAATTTTTAAAACTAAAGCAGTCATGCAATAAGAATGCACGTGAAACAATGACAGATTCGTTTTGTGCTTTCTGCAGGTGACAGGTGCTGCATGTCTGTTATGATAAACGTTTGCAGACATGCAGTTCACAGTCAAACTGCATCCTTTATGAAATTTTAGGATGCCACATGCATGCAGCACAGCTACAGAATGCACTAAACTTCCATTATTTTGCGTTCAATCTTAAAAACGTTTTTTTATTGTAATAGATCTGCTGCATGCATGCGGCGATCTGAAATTTCTGCAAGGGGGTTTATATTTATGTGGAAAAATAAATTACCAGTAATTGGTCCGGAGTTGACAGGGAATGATCTGAATACAGGTTGGAAGGGTTTGAATACAGGCTAGGCATGGTTGCATAAACCTGTGCGCAAGAGCGTTTATAATACGTATATTCAGTGCGAGCCTTAAACAATACTTTGATTGAAAAGAGGAGCACGCTGTCAAGATTATAAATTTGTAATCCCTAAACACTAATGCATTTTTCGTTACATTTTTACTGAGAGCAAATAAGCCATTATAATTACATGTTATAATTGTTATTCAAATTCTAATTAATAACGAAATGCAATCTTTTCTGTCGTCTCTTGCTTATAAATTGGCTTACCTGATCATTGACTTTTGCTGCTGAAATCGTCAATGCGAGGAAAACTGCGCAATCAGAAAGTAGTGAAGAAATCACTTCAACGTAATATGATATGATTTGACTGGATCCGCCCATCACTGCTCTTACATTAAAAGTTATGTTGATCATCAAGTAGGCGAACCAAGCTAAAATGACTGGTGAAAATAGTTCGTTTGCGTCGTTGACCAATGTACATAATTCAAAGTGTTGTGCTTGCAATTTATTCATGCTTTGACTGTCGATCCAAATGCGTTTTGTTGTCAGTTCCGCCATTCTTTCGAACAAAATATCGTACATTGTAACAAGTATGATGAAATATCCAATTGCAAGAATGTTGAAATTGAATGTTGTCATTAGCCAGATAAATGACGATTCACTTGTGCAAAACTGCAATTGAAGATTAAGGTATTTGTCCAAAAAATGGCTGCTATTATTTCCGAGAACAATACCCTGGGTGGATAGAACAGTGCCCCAGTCAAATAATGAGAGATTGATGGCTTTCATAATGGCAAGACCTTCGCAGAATATCAAAATAACTATTGATGCTTTCATGCTTTTTCGTTCGAGTCGTTTGCGGAATTTTTCGTTGCAGTGGTGTTGCACCCATTTCATGAATTGAATATTAAGAGGACCAACTCTGTTGAATTTTATAGTTAAGATAATATTGCAAAATGCAGCGGCGAATGACGTTGAAGTCATAGCAACAAAAGAATAGATGGATTCACTTCCAGAATTCTGGTGTCTATTTAGTGCTAGGAGAAAGAAAAAACTTCCAAGACAGAAACAAATTTGTGTGATGATCAAAATTATCCTGATAATTCTCAATAGTATTGAATGAAGTCTTCCTGTTTTCACGATTCCTGCGTACATATCAAATCCATAAGTCAGTGCTATGCATCTTACCACTGTTACTCCTACGGGAACACCATTGGGGAAAAGTGAGAAGATACGGTTAACACTGACCTTATTCATATTGACTAATATAATAAAATGTGCTTATTGATATTCAAATGTAGTAAGGTAGACAAATTTCTAGTAATGTTTCTTGCTTGCTAACGGCCCGGCAACCGTTACTGAATGCACAATATCACTTTTGTCTTAGTCAATATTGATAATAATGCGTGTAATGTATGTTTTCTTACGTGCGTTGTACTAATCTCTCATAAATATTATTCCATGGCAGCATAGATAATGTGATTGTTGTTTGCGCTTGTATAATAATTTGCACAGACAACGGATATAATTGCGGTATTTAGACTACATGAAAATAAACGTACGCATGAAATATGAACAGCGATTTGACAATTATTTGTATGCTATAGTGATTTTAATTGAAACTGTGGATTTCTTGAAATTGGTCACATGTATCAAATATGATACTACTGAAAGAAGGTTGATATGACTGGTCATATACCAACAGGCATCTGAAATTGGATAAATTTCAAAATAAAGTAAACATTGGCATGCTAATCATTGCTACAAAGAACGTCAATTTGGAAATGGTCGTTGCTTACCGAATAACAAGTCATTTTGATGTATACTTACCATAAAAAAGAACCAAAGCATATTCGTAAATATTTTTTATAAACCATTTGAAAGCTGGATTTTGTGGTACATTCTTTTCTCGTCCGTGTTCTTTTTTATCTTCAATACATTTAACGAAAATAATCACATAGTTTTCAAAAGTAGCACATATTTATTTCAAAGCAATGACAATTCTGAAGTGAAAACTGAGGGGAAAAATGCAAAACAAATTATATAGGTACAATTCTGAACGGTTGAGAAGCTGTTTCATATGGGATTGGGTGTGATCCGGCTTTTCCTAATTTCGTGTGTCCGAAATGACGAATTCTGTAAGTTCCTAGTTTGGTTTCGTTGGAGGTTTCCCATTCTATTGTACATTCACTTATTCTTAAAAGTGGAAATGAATACCGCCATTTAAACCTGTTAATGACATAGGTTATCAATTCAATGCGCTGTTAGAAAATTAAACTGTTCATACTTTGTTTCCCAGCTTGCATCGGTATAGAGGATTTCCCAGTGTGATCCGTTATGTAGTTCCACTGTTAGGAATGTCCCCTCCAGCTGAAATTTATTCAATTCTAAACTGCGTTAGTCATAGGGAAAAAGCTGCAATTATTGAAATGTATAGATTATCTTGAAGAACAATCTAGTAGTAAATTTAATATTGAACAGTTTTGTTGTACTTTGTTTGGCAAATAATAGTGTCCAGTAACTGTGTGAAATAATCTTTAACCGAACTTTTAATGAATGAATTGTGATATTTAGAGTAGATTATTTCTTACCTGAAGGTCATGTCTGGGATTTCCACATGCAAACACAACTGATACAGTAGATCCCTGTTAAGAACACTTGTTTATGCATTGTGTTTATAATAAAGTTAGTGAAGCTGCCCTCTGTAATATTTAAGACGTAAAATATTTTCCATGCAGTTTAACTGGGTCAAAAATAAATTTATGGGCAGTGTTTCTCTAACTTTATATAACTACCACTTTATATTCTTCATCTGCGTCTACTATGACATCACCGATTGGATTCCACGGATAGTAAAAATCGAATTTGGGATCAGAAATGATTGACAGTTGCTTGGAAGATAAATTAGGAGGAGTAGGACCAGGTTCAACTGATCTTCCCTGAAATGTTGCAAACAATGATTAAATTCTGATAACTTTATAGTTAATTTTATCTCAGTCGAATACAGATACACACCTGTGCAATGTTAGACGCTAAGTGTTTGTATTGTTGAATATAAGCTTGCAAGGTATGTGGTCCGTACAAAGTCGAAGCTCCCTCGTAATTTTGCACTTGATATTCTTCAAACGTTGTCACATAGTGCGTGTAACAGTTTGATAATCCTGCGATAACTACTTGAGAGTTTGGGCTTTGATTCTGAAGTGTCTAATTAGCAAAATATTGCAAGACATACAGCAAGGTTCAATACCCTTTAAGCTATACAACACCCTAAAAGCTGTGCTATGCTGCGAAGGCTAAATTAAAAGCTCCCCTAAGTTTAAAATACAATTCGAAAACTTATTAATTAATCGCGCTCAAAAATATGATTAAGTTATAAGAGTCTATTCATCATGCCGATGTCTATCATTTGTAATTACTGAAGTAAGGCTATTCATTGTGCAATTGTATTGACACAAAGCTGTGAAATATGAAGCTGTAACCAAGAAAGTTGGATGAAAGTTGTTATCAACGTCAAGCCAAATATTATCTATACAGTAATATTTTCATGAAAATAATGATGCAACCTACGTATTTATAAATTTATTACTATTATCCAAAATGTTTAACATCTGTATTAATTACCTCTTTTACAGCTTCTCGAATTCTCCGGCCTGCCATTGTTCTGTTATATGATATTATAAATTAAACTTTTCAAGTATGAGAATTCCGGATTGTGATTTATATAGCCTACAGTCTTTCACTCACGTGAATTCGCCTGGAACAGCAACTATAATAATATTTCCTAGCATTAATATCTGTGTTGGAACAATTGCAGAAGTCCAATCGTAAGGCTTGTGAGTCTGAAATTTAAGTTAATGCTACATACACGTATTTAAAAAAAATTATCCTCTTTAAGTATGAGTATTTAATCCATATTACTTGTCCTGTGTTTAGTAAAACCGGTTTTGGAAAATGGCAATGTTCTTGTTCTTCAGATGGTATAGTCAGCAAAGTGTTTCCAACAAAATCCCAGAAAATACTCTCCTCGCCTTGAATTGTTCCTATATGAAAATATGCACCGTTAACCTTTATATTGGCCCAAATATTTTCACTAGATATGCATTGCAATTAAATATAGTTTAGGTACTACATAAGCATTCTATGGTACAAATTTGACTTTGCTTTCAATGCCACTTGCGCTTCTACTATGATACAGATGATTAGAAAATGCAAAAGTGAGCTACAAAGGTGATTGCAAAGTTACAGATTATTTTGAAAGCAGAATGCACACGGAATGTGCAGTAAAGTAGGTAGTAAGGCTTTGTCGCTTGCTGCAAATTCTCATGCATTTAAACATTAGATATCTCTATGTAAATATATTACTGAACACACTAATATTGCAATGCATATTTAGTGAAATTATGCTTGGGGAGGATAGTTACTCTGAATGACCCTTTATACCTTGTCTGAAGGTGTTTTGCCCAGGTTGATCTGTTGTTCCTGCTGCAAAACTGTGCCCTATTGCAGCACTGCAAGTCTGTACAAACTGAAATTCAAGCGTGATATTCATTCCCAATAATCATACCTTTTAACATTTAATCTTTAGTTGTAAATGAACTAATATTTATTACAGTGTTGTTTTTGAGCTCCACTAGAACCTTCCCCATTTCAACGTGTTGGTGAATGAAACGAGTATCCCCGCTGACCTCGTAAGAAGTTGAATTGAAAAGTATCTAAATAATATCGATATCAGAAGTTTTAATAATTGGTCAAATGCATGGCTTTCACGCTTTTACCTTTGCTTTAGCGAGTTGCATGTCTCCAATCATTTTTGTACTCTCAAACATAGTCTTACCAGGCCCATTTGCGCTGCATTCATCGACCTGAAATCCCAAATATCTTATTTTGTTGAACATATCATACATTATAATAGTGAAATCTTCAAAATAGTTTGTATTTTGTAAAATATACGTTGCCATTGCAGGTTAGAGTTTTAGGTTCACAAGGTAGTCCAGTGCTCAAACAAATTGCACCGTTTAAATTTGGCGATGAATCGCCTTCGTTGGACTGAGCAAAAGCAGCGACAAATGTGCCCTAAAAAGATTTCAAAAACATGAAACAGCGCCCACGTCTGATGTGCCAATTAATAATGCCTCTAATGATGGGCATGTAATTCAATGAAAGATTATGAAAAACCCTACTCTTAAAACTTACTGCACATAATTACAAGCTAATGAAGCTTACAACAGGGATTATTATTTCTTGATTTTATTACTTTGTCTTGACAAATCAACCAAAATAAATTCCTTCATTCAGAAGCTGTAAAGTTCTGTGCTTAAATTATCTTTTCAGGCAATTCTCGCATCTCTCACAAAGTTCTAACATTACCTGGTAATGTTTTTCACTTAATATATGAAAGAGTTTGTAGTTGTATATAGTATTTGTTAGAGTTACGATAATAAGCTTATACCTTTCCCGGAAGTTGTAAACCATTCATGGCTCTTTCGAACATCTGTGAAGCATATCCTTTGTTGTCACCACTGATTAGTCTGTTTGTGCCTTTCATATTGGTTTGATGTACAGCAAACCAACTTAAAAATTTCAAATTTAGTAGTTCCTAGAACTATCGTATTTTTGGAATTGGAGGAAACCCCACAATAAACAACTTACTTTATAATCCCCATTGGTTTTCCGTCTAAATCAGTCAATTTTAGTTGGAACATCGTCGGATCTGTATTGTGTTCAAACCTATATTAAGTTTATTAAGAAGCGATTATTAATTACTTCAACTTTTTATGTAACACATTTAAAATCTAAACTAATGATAATGTGAAATATCATCATTAGTATAAAGAAATACACAGCTTTATGTTATTTTAATGTTTGGATTCACCTGCTACTGTCAACGTTTCTGTAATAGGCAGTAGGACTTCGATTAATACTAGCTCCTATAAGTTCGCCAGAATTCCAAAATACTTTTCCCAATTTCATACCAGAGTGTGCTCTTTCAATACTCTGCAAATGTTCCTTAATTGTTAGTACTACAGGTGCTGGAATTATTGTATAACATTTACTTTACCGTAACTATTCCACTGACGATGGCATCTAGTGATTGTTTACAAAATCCACCTGCTGTTATTTGATACAAAAAGTTATAATCGTAACCTCCTGGAGCCGAATGAGTATGTTGAGCGCTGATACAAACGTTCTCTGTATTGTACAAGTCGCCATATTTTTCTTTCAACTTGGAGACCACCTAAATCCACGTTATTGTTTAAGAAAATACAGATGACTCTTGTATGTTGATATATTCAATTTGGATTTAAATTAATTTACATAAACTGGAAACTTTTAATGCCGTGAATATTAATTCATTGAAAAAACGTACTAATTTCGTCTTGTGTTGGAAGGAATAAATATGGAAACATGGTTTTTTAGCACAATTTGCATTCAAGAATAACAAATAGTTTTAATTACGGAATGCAATGCACATAATTTATGAAGGCTAATGCATCCTGCAAAAAAATAATTTTATTCATGTTTGTTTATTATAAGACGCATTGCGAAGCATTGCTAATGAAATTCATTCTCTTTTTTTTCGATATTGACTCTGATCATTCTTAAATTTTTAATAATATTTTCACAAACCGAATTACTCGATATTAATAAGCAACTAACTTCTAACTTGATGGAAGTTGTCACCATCAAAAGGTCAACGCTTACAAACACAATGGGCTTTTGTGTTTTTTGGTCTGCAAAAATGAAAGCTCTGCTGAAAGTACGGATGTGTATGCCTTGCGTCACTTGCTTCACAAGAGCATAACCCATCTGCAACCAAAACACAATTGAAACGAAATACAATGCATTTGGGAAACTGAATTCCAACGTACCATGTTGATTTCAGCAGCAGGGCCAGTGATGTCGCCAATGCCAACACCGATACGATAAATATCGCACCGGATTAACATTGGAAACGCAAAAATTAAGAGGCTGAAAGTTCTCATGGGTGGAAATGTAGGCCCGTGAGTGAAAAGAGTTGTACAACCAAAACGGCAGCATGGTTCATTTAAATAGGAAAAATGTTTTATCACACTTGTCTCCATTTCCTTCTCAGATTACATGTAGATTCACTTTCCGCAATATAGCCGCCATTTTCATCATGTGTTCACTATCTCCTCCATTTTGTACGTTCACCTGCAGCTCTATTACCTGATTGTGCTCCGTATGTTTCTGAAATGATGAACTTTATGCGAAACAAACAAGAGTTTCACACCTTTTCACTATTGCGAAACTGAAATTTTCCATGTATGCATGCTGAATAATAATGCCTCAGATTGCAGCCGCATGTAAGGCAAATACAATCAGTATCCAAAGTAAAAGCTGCATATGTATTTAATGGCAAGAAAATGCATATGTGTAACTCTCTAAAACGAATTGAATTTTATAGCTGAATAAATACACATGCACATATACAAATTCTGCTGAAAATGACCTTTTTTGAAGTGATATTTTACCATGTGTATTATGTATCCACCGCATAGAGAATAATATGAAGAAACAATAGGATCACTAACTTTATTTATTACAAGTGTAAATGAATTCACTTTTCCAATGGTTACCAAATAAATCTTCACTGAACTGCTCGGTGCTAAAGACAACATATAAATGAGATTTAAGTGATGTAATGCTAACGCTAACAATGAAGAAAACCACGCCCTGTTGCTATTGTTATGTTTTCAAAAAATCGCAGACAAAACCTTTTAACCCTTTTTAACCCCTGACCCCTTCGGATGCTATTGAGAGAATGACAGGAAAATAAACGATTATTATGGGTACATAGGCTATTATTGCAGGGTAACATTTCTGTAACAAATACAGGATGAATAATGCTGTCTAAAGAATTCTGAATTATGGATTGAAAGTCTTACAACTTTTGAATGAGCAATTATGGAATGAATAATTGATTTACAAAAGAGACGATTTACTGCAAACCTTCGATTTGAATTTTCAAAATTGACAATGAGGAAGTGGTGAAGTCGCGTGTTAGACTGTGTGACTTGCTGCAAAGTCCATATTTAGACTGTACGAATTAAATGATCTGTGTGACTCTGTCTCAGTGTGAAAAATATCGTTCAGAGACTTTAATTTCAGTTGGTAACTTAAGTCAGTAGGCCTACAGTGTTGTTTCGAAAATTTCTCCTGAATATACCAATGGTTTCTGTTTACTTGCAGATTACATACACATGCGGTTCCATTCCGAAGAATGGAACCTAAGAGAATTAACACTATTGAACTACAACATGCAATCTGGAATAACTGCAATGATTAAATAAAAAATAACCTCAAACTGCATGTGATTGGCTAGCGTGTATAAGGGGCCATGCACAAATGACGTCAGCAGTTGAGGGGGGAGGGGGTAGACAAAATGATGATTTTTTGTGACTAAGGGGGGAGGGGGGATGGGGGGGATCAAGCCAAAAGTGACATCACATTGAAATTTGCTATATTTGTGTGTGGCAAATGAGAGATGGAATTCGCGGAATTTGAGTGTGCTGAAGGAGAGTAGGGGAGGGGATTTGATACTCCTAATAGAGCCCACCTTAATCTCTCCTTATATGTGGCGGTGCAAGGGGGAGAGGTGAGTGAGAATCATTTAATTGTGATATACATTTAGGCATTGAACTGAACTCTATTACAGATCACTGCATGGCACCAGGTTTTTACCCTTTTCACTTGTCGACGAAAATCCAATGGAAATTACGTATTAGCAATTTGGAACATTGGCTTCAAGCACTTTTCGAAGATAATATTTTAGGCGATAACAATGAGCAAAAATTCATTATAATGTATTATCAATAAAAATTTACAGAAATAACTTGTCACACGCATTCTTAATTTTTTCGGTGACATCACGGGGGGTACAATAGAAACTGATTATTGGTGATCGAGGGGGGGTAAAAAAAATAGCGGTTTTTTGCTGACGTCATTTGTACACGGCCCCTAAATTCAAAACAATTTACTTTTCGGGTAAAGTGACCAATTGCGGGCCACTGACCTATTCTGGGCCACTTCAAAATTTCCTTGCTCATACATTAAAATCCAGTACTAGGATCGCTTTAATGGAGGGGATCGAAAATTAAGTTGTTTCTACCTCTTTTTGTCACATTTTGGCAATACATTTACCAATAGTAGACATTTAGTTGTGCTAATAAAAGTTCACCGTTTTTCCCGCTCGATTTTCCCGAAATCTGTAGGCTGGTAAGTTATATTGTCTTGCTTATTTCACAGTTAAGAACATTGTCTAAAGCTGGATTAGTATTTTTTTTAAGATTTGCAATGTTTTAAATTATATAAAATGCATTTAAATGAAGGAAAATAGTTTTCATTTGTCAACAATGTGCCCAATATTGAATCTCTACAACTGGCCCTAATGTGGGCATAGCTAGGACCTATTCTGGGTCAATAGATTTACCTTTTTTGGCATAGTTCCAGAATAGGTACAGCTATGATACAACGCAGGGGTAAGCTAGGCTAAGTTTGGAAAATTTAAATTGCTAAGCCTTGGTATTAGTAGCTAGTCTATCTGTATAAAAAGCTGTTCTCTGAAGGATTCGAAATGCATAAGAAAAATAGGCCACTTGATTAGGCTGGACAAGTGCAATGGTGTTTTTATTAACTATTTGAGCCTAGCAATTTAAGATAAATCAATGCTTAGCAAAAAAGAGCATGAATCTGTTGGTTACGTAATACTTCATATTTGGATTCGCCAATAAGCATGGACAAATGCAAAGTGGCTTTGTTTTCAAGGTGGTCCACAATTGGTCTAAGCATGCCCAGATATGGTCAAATTTCCATTTTCCGAAAAACTATTAATTTTGAAAATTGTAATGCAGG
>WWPM01021044.1:0-10935 GCA_023279145.1 Glomeris maerens
AACTTCAATATGTTTTCAATAGATTAATACAGGAAATTAAATTAAAATCACAATACATTCAAGTAAAATTGAAATTAAATGAAATGGGTGTAGTACTTTGAAATGACCTTACCAAAATTCATACAAGTCATTTCAAAATTCCCATTTCACTTTTAATTTGAATTTTCACTTTCTTACTTTACAGCATGGTGAACCGTGTTTGATAACCACAGAGCCAATTAGCAACACAATAGACCTGAAGATCATTTGTTAACAGTGTTTCAGCTATAGACTGGATGAAGTATATCATTACCAGCACTATATGAACATATGTATTATAAATCATTCATTTGTAGACCATGTGTTTAGAAATATGAGCATACTTTAATTGGTCATTGGTAATAATATTATGTCAGCATAACATCTTCAATTGCGATTCCTTCATGGTCAGCTACATCAAAGCGATCTGCATCAACTGATGACCATAAAATCATATTTTCTTGTTTATTTTTCTAAAAGTTTATCACAATTTTTTGTAAACCCTTCCCCCACAGAAGATAATTATGCAGTTCGACCCCCCCTTGTGTTACATAATTTGTGAACGGTCCCTTACACTCTGTATACATATATAAAAAATTGATAAAGAAGCAAAATTTGCTAGAGGCTTAAGTAAATTATTGTCACACATATGACCCGATAGATATTTGAAAGAGAAATGATCACTTCGATTATTTCTATTCGCATTTTTTGATATTTGCATACATTTCTCTATAAAGTAATGCATGTTTGCATACACAATATGGATATTATTGCAGCTAGACTACGCAATTTCATTGTGACATATGGACAGAGTTGTCACATGTGCCATATTGGAAGAATCGATTTGAAAGTTTAATATTCTGGAGCTAATAAAATAAAATTACTATATACGTATGTAATAGCCATGTGGCGTAACTTTAAAAAGTTCACATGCTATGTATGCATGATGATATGAAATTGTCGATTTCACTGTATGAGCAGCAGCTATACACAAGATCAAGAGTTGATATGTTCAATCAGCGAACAGCATCGGCAATTTTACGATGCCATGGTAATAGACACTCTTGTAGCCGCAGTAATTATCTCATGGACCATTAAAATATAAGCCTACCATGTCGATATTGTGCTCGGATATATCCATGCATGACTTTCTTGAACCTGCATTATAGTATATCTAGCTGCCAAAAAGCAGATTAAATGCGTTTCTTTGACACGCTCATCAAACTATATTAGCTTTTGCGCAGATTTAAAGATGAGAGCAGCTTCAGTCTTCGATCTCAACATTGAATTCTACAGATAATGTCATTGAACATGGTGATTTACGTGACAAATTGCTTGTTAAATTTGACGAGCGATTGCGCCAAATGCAGGTGATATATGGCACTCCTCGAATATCTTGGATTTTGTTCACATACATTTTGAATAAAACACATGTTCAGGAATACTGGTTTGCATCAATCAATTCACGAGTAGATCTGAGCATTTCTGGAAATTTGTCGACATTAACACTGTCAGCAACATCATGTGGTAACATTTGTTTTGTTTTTTTAACTTGCCACTCGAAACAGAATCTGCAATATTTGAATAACTACTAAGATTCATTAGAGCAAACAAAAGATTTGTGCTCTTTTCTCTTTCATACAATGGAAACCTAGCTATATGATCAAGCTAGATTTAAGACCAGTTTTGGAACATTTTGTTGGTTCCCATATGTCATAGGTACATGAAAAATACTTGGTTTTAAGACCAACCTCGATTTTAAACCCGGCTTTCCATGCTCAAACTCTCCCACTATTATATGTAGATAATATACCAAAGTGGTCTTATTTATAAAACCCACTTTGACCAATTTCACTTTGTAAGAAAATAATTTTAAACAAGATCATGTCATATCAGATAAATAGCACAATTTAAATGGCAAATCTAAGTATATAACCTCAAGATTCGGAGTCTGGAGGAGAACTGAATTGAAGAAGTTCATCCAAGAAACAAACTACAGACGCTAACTTCAAGTCAGAGATCTCAATTCCTCCAGATTAAAAATTGTGAAGTTGTAATTCAAAATCTGTGAAGGATATTATTATCAGCAAATAACACCGTTTTCTCCATAATGACTACATATAATTCTGTATTTGTTAGCAAAAAATTAAGAGAAAATACCTCCATTTTAACATTTGAACTGCCTTTCCTAAGCTGCATGAAACCATTGCTCCGGATTCACTCAATTCGGAATTGCTAACTGTTAACTTACATCTCAGGAATCTGCAATGCGTCTTTTAAGATTTTTAAGTATTGCGCATCAGCTATATACAACTACAAGTGTATAATGAAATATTCAACACTATTTGTAACGACTGCGAAATTAAATTCTGCTGCGTAACACTAGGTGAATGTTGGTCCTTATATGTATATAGTGTCTTGGGCATAGCATATACGTATATACAAGTCCTACAATGGTCATATATGATATTTGGCGTTAAGTCTACCATTGCTGTACGAGATTTGCATTGTGCACAGCATGGAGAAAGAAAATCTTATCTGGTGGCTTCAAGAATCTCGCTCCTATATACAGTTTATCGATCGACAGTGAACATTTTCAGTATTTCTGTAGATATATACATATATATATATATAGGTAGGTAGGCATACTTCCAAGCCAACATGCCCATACAGCTTCTCCAACAAGCATAACATCGATTTATATGTACTGTATAGCATATGAAAGTATACACAGTAATTTCGTGCTTAAATTCTTATAAGACACTGAAGGAATCTTTCAATATTTATTATCTAGTCATCTGAGAGGAATCAGGATCGCAGCATGGCTTAATGAATAAAATATGGCTGTATTAAAATGATCGTGTTGAATTATGCATTTAATTAGATCCAATACACATACAAGACGATGCCCATTTCCAATTTTAACGGAATTATTTATACCCAGCCAATGCAAACAGCTTTTAAGTTATTTAGGACTTGTTGTATACAGGTAAATGATGACTTGACAGAGAATAAGAAGCAAAGATATCAAAATCCTCAGTATATGACATGTAAATTCAAATATACCCATAATTTTGGTAATCAATACAGAGCGAGTCAATGCAAAATGGAAAGAACGGTATGGGATTGAAGCAAAACAATTTATCAGGTGTCACACTTGGGTCCTAAAGGGCATTGAGGAAGAGAACATGTTGCAATAACTGTTCAAACGCCCTGTTAGGGTACATTTGCTGGTATATGCAGGCATTTCCATTCACTGGCCTCCAGGACCCAAGGGTGACACCTGAGGACAAGGCATTCAGTGCCCCTTACCATCACCCTGCATAATGCAAGATATTTGTACCTAAATGGATTATAACAACACACAATCCAATGATAAATGCATACAGGACATGCTTGGTTATTAATAACATTACGCGGTTGCCATACACATAAATATATGGGAAGACGGGTTTGTTGGCCCACTTTCAATTGCAAATTTCCATAACTTTATTCAGTGCTCCAGGGGGAAAAAAGATCGATGTGTTTTTGTTGGTGGTACGTCGACCGCAAAGCGGCAGCCGAAAGAGCGGAGAGTTTTGCGCGGTGCAGGTAGGGATTCGCTAAAAATGTTAGGAAAACATTTATTTAACCCATTACTATATCTCAGCATAATTCATTTAGCATTTTATCACCAAGAGTTCGATTTAATCCTAAACGTTTCATTTCTGAAACACGTTGGATTTCTTATTATACGTACTGTCGCATAAACATGGGAGACAACAATACATGCAGCACAATTTACTCAGTGATACATGCACTAAGAACAAACAAACAACCCCAAGCTCCCCTATATGGTCTGCATGGAACTGAAATCTGCGCAATATTCATTTACATTGTTTAAAGGCCCAGTCACACTCGGCAAGAAAACTCAGCCATTTCTTGCAAGTTTTCTTGCGTCGATCTTGCAACCAACATATGTACCTGTTTCAATTTATTGCACAATTGACAGATATCTGGTAATTGGTAATCTTGTATAACCAGTACAACGAGTTGTAGTTTTATTTTTTGGTGATTAATTGTATTGAGTGTGAGACCATTTTGCAAGAAATGAATGATGGAATTTTTCTATCAGCAATGTTTCTCGCATGTTGTAAATTGTACATGCAAGTTCTGTTGCTATAGTTGTGACCATGGCTTAAGAAAACACACAACCACCAGTAATATGCACATATCACCATCTGTTCCATCTTATGAATAGCCATCTTATAACCAATTACGAACCCTTCAAGTTTCGTATATGTCTTAAAATGAAACACGTCAAGCTAGAATTTTTAAGCGTTTTGCGAGTTGTGTTTGCATCAAATATCTTAAAATAAGATGTCAATTGACTCAAGATGGGAAGGTGTCTGAATTGTACATGTTACTTATATACTACCAATGTTAGGACTATTCATATATGCGTTTAGTCTAGGTATACCTGTTCGCAGGCATCGATCGCTAATCATATATTACTCGTATGATTGCATTCAGCCGTCTATGTAGACCTAGATATATCTTACACAGAGCCCCAGCAACCACGTAATAACACTAAGCTCTTGTATATTGCTATAGGTTTAGGAGGATATGGTAATGCTTTGAGAAGAACCCAGATTACACGCTCAGCACCAAAATCTAGTGGCTGTACATGTAGGTATATGCTAATGGTGCACAGAAAACCATGCAAATGGATGACTAAACTGCAAGCCAGCCGATCGACATGGCTTCCATGTTTGTTTGAGTGTGATGACTGCATGGGTCTCAAGTATACACACCACGTGGCTATTGACTCAAGTACATGGACCTGCACTAGACCGTTCACCCAGGCGCACAAATTTCAAGAGATGTACAACCTTAACCCGTACTCAAATTCAAGAAACCTCTTCCTGGTCAACCACTACCTGCCTTATTGTCAGTGCATAGAATTCATCCAGCTTGAATAATTGGCAATTTCTCGACAAGTTTGTTTAATACGGTATTACACATACTGCAATTTTCATTGTTGCTGCATTCATGCTGAACATTAGTTTAATAAGATTCCTGTTAGAAGATACTACTATATATTTAAAAGAATTTGCATGTTAACTATTATTGACTACATACTCGTGATTCGATCCATTCCTTGTAGATTGGAATAAGTATTCAATTACCAAATAATAATTGTTATTCTGCTGCGAAGGTTGGGAATTTGAGATGAATGAACCTTATTTATGACACTCAATATTTCGTTCTACTTATTTAGTTTTCAAAGCAGTTATTTTTAAAGCGGAAGGTGTTCCTTATTAGTTGTAGATACTACAATAAATAGTACTATACCTGAAGATTTTAACGGTGACTGCAGCATGTTCCCCTTATGTTGGTTCTCAGAGCTAGGCTTGTCTGCTTCTGAAAAAAAACGTCATTTTTCATCATAACCTGTTCAAAAATGGCAACCATTACTACATAAATGTGAGAACGTACATAATATACGTTCATATTTTCTGATTTCTGGGGGATTTGGCACAAGAATGCTTATTTTCTACTCGGTCACAGATAACAAGTTTCATCTGCTGATTTCATGTAGCTGATCAAACTGGTATATAGCATATTGTCAGCACTTGCTTTCAAGCAGAGGATTTATTTGCTATGTGTGTACATCCTCTATTCATTATTTCTTTTCAGGAATTTAACAGTGGATGATGACTACTTGCAGTAGGAGAGGGTGAGCACAATGGTATACTGATTGTCTTCCCCACTAAGCTTATTTGTCAAAAGTGTTCCCTGTCAAAAGTATGTATATAGGCAAATCTTAAGTTTTTATGTAATTTTTAGGTATATATGTAAGAAAACATTGTTAGGTCACCTTTAACTTTTTTTTATTTAAAGCTCGTGTATTGGAAACTGTGGAGGAAATAGTATTGAAGAAATGAGCTCAATAATTAATGATCTGTGTGAATATTGAATGCCACTTTACCCATAGACGGGATGTCAACGAATCCTACAGCATGAGTTTCATCTTCAAAAGAATAAGAAGCCTTGAACCCTTGTCCTGGAGGAACATTGCCACTCAGAAATTGAGCGAAGAATTGAGAGCCAGTAGACACCAATTCCACCATATTGTTCATGTGACAAAGATGGCCGATGACTGGGGCACTTTCATCGCCGCCATCATGGATCTTTATTCCATCGGGACTATCCAGGCAACTGAAAATACAATCAATTACTGTCTTCAAATAATTCAAAGTGCCCCAATCATTACAGTTACATACAAACTTTCTTCTTGTATATCTCATATAGCTATATAGCAAAGTTCCCCAACATTTTCACTATACTATACTATTCAGAAAATAATGAAGGTTGCGTTTACAAAGAGTCATTACATAAATGTACTTGGTTTTTTGAATTAATTTAAATACTGGAAATTACATTTCAAATGAACACATGGCACTGTTCTTTGTCCTCAATAAAATTCTGGAATTATAACAAACATTTATTTTTCAAACCAGTAACAATCCATCAATATAATATTTAAATTTTAAAGTATTAATATATGTAATTACATTGTAACAGCTAGCAATTATATTGCCATGCCATGAGATTGATGATCATTCGTTTATGACAATGCTTTTACATGTCTATCGGTTCAAAAGAGTAAATCATACATGCACCTATAATAAACTTTACACGAAAATCGCCGTATAAATCTCCATTTTTAATGTTACTCTCAAGTTCACTGCAAACTACACCCATAAATATGCACCCACATGAATAAACAACTTTATTGCTTCCACTAAATAACAATTTGTTCGTATTAAGTATTCGGAAATTATTTACGACCAAAAATATTATTTCCTGCATTGAAAAATACGACTAGAACTGCAACTAAAATTACATACTTGCTTGCTTTGGAAATAAATTTGATAGCAATTACACTATACAAAAAGAAACAAAATGAAAAAAATATCCGTTCTTTTATGTTATTGCAATTGTTTAAAAATCCAATATTTTTGTTTTGTGCTCACTGAATGTGTCCATGTTTTCATGTAAATATCGATATGAGAAAATCTATGTACAGTAAAAGCTCGCTAATCCGGACGCCCGCTAATCCGGACTGGCAAAATAATTAAAAAACATAAATAAAACATGTTAAAAACACACAAATGATTATTTTGCTCCTACTGTGTAACTGTTTCCATTGTTAAGTGTTTTAAATACAGTACGTACACATAAAATATATGTCTGTTATACTGTTTATTGGTTGCTTTTAGCATATGCAAAACATTAATAATTTTTTCCCGATTAAAAATATGTGCTTCGGATAATCCGGACGACCTCCGGTCCCACCAAGTCCGGATTAGCGAGCTTTTACTGTACCGTATATGGAAAGCAGTAAACAATTAGTAGTATTTCCGGCTAAAAACCCATGATTTTCATTGAATTTAAATATATAAATTGCAATTTTCTCAATTGTTATCCGATTTTCAAATTTGTTGTTGTTAAATGTAAATATGCATTAAATTTCCTTGCATCAGTGATTATTTTAACATGTCTTGTAGTGGATTAGTTCGCCAAAATGTTAATTTTCAAGGCACAAATCATATATATTCATACAATGTGGTGAATTTCAAAAGAAACCGTGTTCCTATATATCAAAATCGATCAGCTGTTTTCTAAGAAAATCTTCCATTATTTATGTTACTGCTATCTTACAGAACAGCGAGGTTGTGAAAATTAAACCGGGCTGTGAAAATCAAAGTTTCAGGTAGTATTATACTGTATATATAGAGGATAGAGCAGGATTTTCGTTGCGAAATCTGCTGCAGATAAAAGCCACACAACAAAAAGAGTGAAACGATGGCTTGAAACACTGAAAAGTCGAGAAAACGTAGCAATAAAGTTTTAGTGCTGTGAAGTTAAAGGTTTTTGTGCACTTCTCTTATTTCTCTCTCTCTCTCTCTATTCCTTGCACAGCATATAACATTTTATTGAAGTAGGGGCCAGAATGCAATCTCGCATCTTGGCAACGTCCTCACTTCCATATAAACGTTTTGCCAATTACCAAAACATGCATATTCCCGGTATAAGCAAAACCTGAATCTAAATGAAAAATTCCACTAACAGCTCTATTAAACATGAGCAGAACAAAAACAAGTTACTTTCAGTTAAAATGAAAAGAGAAATGTCAAAACTCTCCAATAAAGTTTATCACCACTGCTTTCCAACGGTATAACTTCAGTATATACATAATTAAATTTTCTACAATATATCTCAGATAAGGATCGAAAAATAAATTACAATTTATAACAGCTAAAGAAGGACACATTTTCTGTCCGAAGTTCCTTATTTATATTATGTAATTTTACAATAGTTTTTCTTTATTATAATTGCGTACTATAAATTTACCATGAATGTTCATTTATTACAATATCTAGCTGTATTAGTTTCGTTTCCATAAATTACTGCCCTGATGTATGGAAATCAAAGTTGAATTTTGTTTCCATATGAAATTAAAAGAACAAACAAACTAATTATATTATATTTTTTGTTAATGTGCTCACTGAATGTGTTCATCTAAGGAGTACATAAGCAATCATTATTTCTGGTTAAACATCTATGATTTTAATTGAATTTAAATATACACTGTGGGCGTGTTTATTAGTAGATTGAGCTAAAATTTTGCACTAAGATGTCAAATATGCTCGGGTATATTGTTACCAAATTTGATGAATTTCTATAAAGTTTTCGCAAAGTTATTGATAAATAGAAATGTGTGCTTTTTTGGCCGGGACACAGTGTATTTGCAGTTCCCTTAATTATCATACTTTTAAAATTCAAAAACAATTGCTCAGCTGGAAAATGTAAACGTAAATACTACGCAACAATCTGAACATTGAATTCATTAGCATCAGTGATCACGATTTTGTCGCCAACTGTATATTAAACCAAAAATTATTAAAAGAATCAGAGTTTACTGGCGGCTTATGTAGTTTTTTCTTGATTAAGCCTGCTTAACTTTTTCCAGCTTCCTTTTTATCAGTGGCAGTTGATCCCATAAATAATATTTGCGGTTGTACACAGAGCATATACAAGAAGTTGATGAAATTGCGGAGAGGCTTTTAACAAATGTCACCTTTAAATCTGACAAATTTCAGAGGCGGGTTCTCAGCACGCCTTTGATAAATGCTATAAAAGCTCTTCAAAGAGCAGTTTTTGCGATTAAATTTCAGATATGACAATGCACGATTCAATCTCACGAGTTCAAAGTTGCTCGCTATCCCCCTCTCAAATCTTACTTTTGGCACAAATTGACCACTGAAGCGAAATTAAACTCTCCACCAAAGTGCACGCAGCTGATCGTAAAATGTGTTATGATTCAGTGTAGGTACCATGGTTGGTCGCAATCTTGCAATAAATAGTAATAAATGTACGCAGTTGGCCAGGGTTAAATTCCTGTATCAAGAATCGAGCGGCTGATGCGAAAAATTTCTATATTGCATATTGTAAAATTACTCAATACGAAATAGATAGGAATGAGAAACATGTAAAGTGCATATTGCAACTTGTATAAAGGTTTTCAAGGTGAACTGACAAGCTTTGCTATAAGGTACACTGAAGAACTATGACCAACAAATAAAACTACAACTCGTTGGAATTTTTGTCAAATTATTACTTAAGATATTACAGTTTACGTCTTCTTATTTCCCTGTACTTTCAACATGGGGTCACAGACTTGTAACAGGGATGCCAAATAAGCCAAGTAGTGAAGACCAACCATCCCTTTATAGCCCTTTTCAGCTGCGCCTGAGACAATTAAAGATGGCCGCTCACCTAGATAAGAAGTTTAACACCTGCTAGCATTTGGTCCCCTTCCTTTACTGCAACACATCACAGAAGAAGAGTGACGTCATCCCCTCATAATTCCTCAGCTTTACTTTAAAATAATGTTTTATTTTTTTTAAATCCAATGAGCTGTAGTTTTACTTTTTGGTGATTGTTCTTCAGTTTAATTTTCAGGGTACCTTAGAAAAGCTTGTCTGCTAGTTCACCTTTAAAGATCTCTTCATAAAATCCGCCTTTGTTGACCTGCTATCTAGTCTTTTAATGCATACCTACCTACAACTTTAACATACGAGTTTCTTGTTATTGAATTGTATTCAATAAATTTTAATGGTGGAATGATTGCTTTTGAAAAATGTCTTGGACTGGTACTCCTATTCTTTGGCCGTAGTGCACCCAAATTAAATTTGATAAATAATTCGTTGTTTGTGTTCGACTGAACGTGTTTTGGACAGTTTAATACATATTTCTGGATTTCACAATCGAAACGATTGTTGTCGATCTTAATTACCCCTTCCTTCTTGTGCCTAATGGGAAATTTGGGCTTTTTCTTGTAAAGGAAACCTTACAGAGTCCTCCGATGAAACTTTGGGATGTCTACTGCATACAAACTTTTTATTTCATCATTATGAAGAAAGGAGACGGAGTGTTCCAAATACCTGCATCTATCTATTATAAAATTGCATATTTCTCTGCTAAACTCCTCGATCCATGCTTCCAGTTGCACAATGAGAATAATGGTTGTTACAATACAGGGTGTGAGAGGATATCAATTGAAGTAATTAATCTGTTCATCACACACACACCACTGTATCAAGTTATTTATAATTCAGGTCAGCATATTTGTATCGAGAAAAGCGAGTTATCGGGTAAACGAGATCGAGTTAACCAGTATGTATCATGTATTATTTAATGTTTTGACCCAACAGATTTATTGAGTTAACCGGTTTTTCGAATTAACCAGGTGTATACTAGCTAAACCTATAGGTGGATCCAGGTAATAAGACTTGGGTTTCCAGACATGTTATACAGTACAGTAGAACTCTGTTATAGTGGCCTCGGATGTGGCGCACTCCAAATGCC
>WWPM01021045.1:0-12799 GCA_023279145.1 Glomeris maerens
TAATTTGGTTGTTCAATTTGCTGTGGCAAAGTCATGCATGTTTTCCATTCTTGAGAATTACACCTGTGCGAGTGGCCCTTTGATAGTTTCATGACGAAAAAAGATGTAGGAAAAGAAAAAAGGTGAGCTGAGAGGTGTGTGTATCCTATAGTATGCTTACTATTGATCTCAGTTGGTTCCGGTTGAAGAGAAAGTTTGACAATAGGGCCAGGTCGATTGCTTTGTCCTCAAGCCGCTAATTCTTTGTGTAAAAAGTGCAACCCTGCGTAGCTGTTTGCCATTTCATTAGCCTTTTAGAGTTCATGCTTCATTTTTAATGGCCCTAACAATGAAGGAGTTCATTACACCTGCAAGCAACACCTTGAACAATCTCCTATTAGTTATAATTGACTTTAAGGAAGAAACAGTTGTTCGGAAAAATTTTCAAAACCTGCAAAGACGATCATCCAACCAACTCATGATGTAATAGCTACCTAAAAACAAACCGGAAACTAACTAAAAATCAATGTAAATTTTCCTTGGTCGTCCATCTTTTGGTCTGAGATTCTCAGAATATCAAAATAACGACATATGCATTCGGTTGAAAGTGAAAATATGAAATTATGAGGTCCATTTCGCTCTGTAAAGAACATTAATTAATGAAATGAGGGGGAAACACTAAAAAAACCCTATTTGGCAAAGTGGATTTTTGCACAGAAAGCAGAATGCCATTCACTGCATGTCACAATGAAGGTTGCATGTTAAATGTATAGCTTTTTTAAATTGGCTCATTAAATTGTTTAATTAGTTATGCAGTAAAAGGGACTATAATATAACCCATTATTAAAAATTGCATTATCAAAATAATAGTTTGTAGGTGACATTTTTAAGTATAGCCTATATATTTTGCCCTATTATGCAATTCCAATCCTGATTTATTGATATTTTTTTATTCTTCTCTATATTATATAATATAGTTTTAATAACCTATACGCTCTTAGCTACTTTTCCAGATTAAAATATGTACGAATGTAATTTGTGGGAAGGTCGATCGCAAATTATCTACTGTGCTGAAAAGAATATAATAACACTCATGATCTTAGCCTTGGAAATGGAAACTTTTTCGGTTTTTCATCTATATACAGGCTGTATAGAACATGTAATGCATGCAACCATGACTGGTTTCTCGCTGACATGCCAGTAAAAACAAGTTGTGTTCAGTTCATATATAGTCAGTCCCCCATGGCACTGGCAAAACGCAAGGACAAAAACCTGGCGCTTTTCCCCCTTTTTTGGCCCTTATTATTCTTGCCTCCATGCATGTGATTTTTTGTTTAAATAGAAAAATACATGAAGTACTGGGAAACGCTTCAGGGCTACTAAACTATACCTATGGGGATGGATGGATGGATATCTCTGTATGTATACATTGTGCAGGAAAGTGGAAAACATAAGTAGGTCGTGATGCAATTAAAACAGAAACTGTAAAAAAGTTAGTGCCAAATGAGTGATACGGCGCATCAGTTGATGACAAGTAGCCTGGTTTTTACGGCGCAGGATAATGACAGGGATAGGTGGCACTGAGGGTCAAAGGCTACTCAAAAAGGTCCCAATGATAAGTGTAAAAAACACTAAGTACTGGCTATAAGCGTGCCCATGTAGTGGTTCAACATGGCAGTTGATGTCCACATTTCCAACGTCGACCACCCTAAAACTTGATTAATTTTTTTTTTCTCCCAACTACTATATATTTATTTCTACATTATAGGCGAATAAAAATCTTGCAAATGAAGGCGTGTTCCCATGTGTCATATTTCAATTATGAAACTCGCTGTTTTACCATGGTATAGGTATATTTTAGTATGGGTAGAACTTTGCAACAAAACAACATGGAGAAGAAATACGTATATATAGATGGATGCAGACAAAAGCTAGGGAAAAAATAGAAAACTTCACTTGAAAAGAAAATAATGACATGGGTCGTTTGGGGTCATCAGCCTTGTGACTATATGCCCTTTCACCCGTGTTATTACATTTATAAGGTGGTACAGTACTTGCACAATAAGACTATGATTGCGTGTCACTGCATGCGGCACCTATTTATAGGAATGGCCCTTTGTGCATTTATTTCGCAATCTTGCTTGTATTGCGCAGACAGATGGCGCAGGTCACGTGATTTATACACTGTGTGTAAGCTAGAGTCAGGTAGGCTAGAGTGTAGTTTATGAAATTGTTTTATGTTTATGTAAGGACGTGCATGTTATGAGGTAACAAAGGGTGAAGACTAACATAATGCAAAGTTGATATATACATTTGACCAGAAATAATTCAATGTGCCAGCAGCCCTTTGTGTACAATTTTGGTTCCACTCGGCGCCATTTTCAATTTTGAACCCAGTGTCTTAATTCTTTGCTCGCTTGGGCTACGTTACAAATTCTTCATTTCACACTGTATAATGTATCATTCAATTTTGTTCCGTCTTTGTATAAGGACTGTCCATAAACTTATGCTGTGCTTTTTATTCAAATTTCATTACGACCCCCTTCCCTACATTGCTATGACGTCACTGTATTTATGCTGGACATCCCCATTATGAATGACTATAGTATTTGAATGTAGAGGCCAGATGTACTGAAATTGGCATCCCTTCCAAATCTTTAAATGAAGATGGTTTGTTTAACTGCAGTACTCATAAAAGAAAATAAAATAAATAGGAATTTATGCTTATATGTACAGTCACAAATGTGCATGTTAATTATTTTATGAAACCATACAATTATTCTTAAATGTTAAACGTTGATTGTTATTAATTAATATAGCAATTTATTTTAAGCGAAATTTATTAATTTTTCTTATGAGGATGAATTAATGCTAGCTATAGGCAAAATGCGAAATCTATTTTGCATTATATATTTAAAATAAACAGTGATAATGGAAATAGAAAGAAATAAAAATTAAGAAAATACTTAAATGCAGCTTTATAACATTGATATCATCTTTTCTGCCGTGAGTCAGAATGATCAATTGATCACTACAAATTTTTGAAAAGTGGTGGTAAAATTGGAATTATACATACATACATACCTGCACGGTATAATTTTGTGATGATTTTCTCACGATATAAGCGTATGATGTCATGATTCATTAAGCATATGTGAAACAAGTTACAAATTGCTGTTTTTATAATAACCTATAAAATAAAAAAAACATTAGCCATTGTAATGATGGATTTTCTTGTAGAGAAACCTTGACTGTGAAACAAAAGAGGTATAATTAGGCTGACACTAACTCGATTCTTTGCTGAGAATATAAATGAACAATTGTCAAATGAAAACCGACTTTAATGACGATGATCAGCACAATTATCTTGGTAGGAATTCACCAATCCAAGTTGTTTCCATCCTTAAATGCACGCCCTTTTTGGACATACCTATCAATGATTGCTCAGTCTTTTTAACTCCACCCACTGACATTGCTGATGACAAACGCAATAAAAAACCTTATTAAATAATTAATTGATATAGGAAGACATAAAGAATTGCTAGGAATAGTTCATGAAATGAATCCAAACTCATTCACAGAAGCTGTATGAAGATCTTCTAAATTATACGACTGAAATTTTTCTTCACATTCCCTAAATATTGCACTAAAAATGGCCAGAGTGTACAAGCCTTCATATACCTATGTAAATCTTTAACTCCTTTGAATCTTTGTGGTATTATAACATTAGACGACTGCCTGCTTTTTGTATTGGGTAACACACCTATTTCCGAATAATTAGATGCGCACTTCCGGTGGCGATCGTCTTCAAAGTAATTTCCTCTTTTGGAAGACTTCCTGCGATTATTTGACTGGGTGCATGCCGTGTCCATCAACTTTCTTCCCTCTTTCTTACATAGTATAGCATGCCGCATACAAGTATGACAGGAAGTTGGAAAGCAGTTCAGTGGGTTTTTGGGTCGGAAAAACGGTCCCTGCTACTTCACTATCAATTATAGGTGTCCTTCTCCATGCACACAACTCCTTAAACAATCTCCTTCATAGATTTTAATTCACATTCATGCGCAACCAACCATTTTCTTGGCAATTCCTTGAGACCGCTTTGGGGCTAACTGCACAAAAGTTACACTACTAGGCCTAAGCAATAAAATATATAGTTTGAATATCTCGGAATAGAAAAATAAATATTTAATTGCATGTTAATTACATTCTCTCGTCTTATTGAGCAGTAATTTTAACTTTGTCATTTAAACCATATTTAACAACAAAAGTACTTAATTTTGAATTTATAAAATTCTGTTGTGTTTTTAATTGAATGACTGCTGTGTATAGAAAATCTGTTGGTTTTCCAGCATGGCCCACGTTTAAAAGTAGGGGTTATGCAGAGAAGCTGCACTTATATCACGTTTTTGAGAGATTTACATATTCTTTACGTAGTCTATATTATTTATTTATACTGTACGTAAGACGTACGTGATTTATGAGATAATTGGGAGTAAAATAGTTTGGCTAATTCCCAATTAAAAATGTTCAGGTTGTCCAATATAATATAACATACTAACTTAAATTTGTTTGGAATTTAAGGTTATTTAGATTGTCCAAAACGTATACAGTAAATTCTGTAATCATGTAATATTATGCATACAGATACGTTTCAAAAATAGGCTCAATAATTGAGTAATATGCCTAACTGTGCTGCTGTGTAAGCCTACTATAGTTGTCCAAATCTTGAAATTTTTCTCTCACAAAATCATCGTTGGGAATAATGGGAGCAATTTGGGAGCGTGGTCCTAGCACATGCGCAGTGCTATTTTGTAAATTGGGAAAGAAGTTTGAGGGGTGGGCACGTGTGTGTCCCATGCCTGGCGTACGAAGGGGCGTGGCGACGACCGGAAGCGCTTCCTTAAGGCTTCCGGTCTACGTCTTTGCGGGTTCAAACAAAAGAAGGATGACGATTAGCCTGGAGGTGCGAAGATGCTACTTGCAAACGAGCTTTTTGCTCCATTCCACTTGTTGCTTTCTTTGTCAATGAAGTCTAGCTAGGCCTTTACATCTCTATTCACATACGACTCGACTTTTTCTCAATTGATGTGAAAAATAAAAGATAGAAATAAAACCCGTGTTTTTTCCTTTTGAATGAATTCATATTATGAAATGTATATATCCACTATATAGAATTCTCTGAATGCCAATAAATTTGCAGGGTTTTGCCGAGTAGGCTTATATAAATCATCAACTTGTGATTTTTATACAGAACTTAATCCTTGAATGAAATATCAAAGCAATTACAGTAGAAAGTTTATTTCTTTCACAGTAATAGGCCCATTGCTACTGTAGAGAGCGCCTCAGCTTTAATCTACCTATTCATATCAATTTTGAAAGGTTCAAATCAAGTTTAATAGGGTCCATGTGTAAAGTTTGTATTAACTTCAGATAGAAATTTAGCCTAAGTTTAACACTTTTAAATAGGCTATATTGGCCTAGTTAGCTGCTCATAAACCTAGCTCATATGCTGTATAGATATTACACAATTAATTACTAAATGATAGTATTCAAACTTTTACCACGTAATTTTTTTGATTTGTGAAATATTCTTATGTAATTTCAGAACTTTATTTGACTTGGTTATTAATTCACGTAGAAAAACTATAGTTATTTATGAATGAAAATATTTGTTTTCAGAACTTGCTATTCATCGAATTTGTTACTTAGTTTCTGATATTTCTGGACATGGTGTTGATATTTTTAATTGAATACGCAAAACATATTGTTGGTCATCATTGCATATCATAAGCTTGTAAATTGATAAATATAGGTACATGAAATCGTTTTTTTTTTAAATTGGTTTATTTCTGAATCAACTCAAACTGGTCCATGATATTATGTACAAAAAAGAGCGTATTTACACAAATTGGTTTCGGTGATGAAAACATCTTTACGTCCGTTACACAAGACGAAATAATTAGCCAATGTCATGTTTGAAACCTGAGACTGCTGTAATACAAACTTATACAAAAAAATTGGTCTAGTCGGTGTCGATTGACAATTCGCATGATTGCATAAACCTGGACATGCTTAAACAACATTATTATTGACTAGTTAGTTGTCTATTTTTTCAATTTAAATACTGTGTATGAATGAGGTATACATTTCAAAAACCATATTCTTCTTAAATGATTTTGTATTAGTATTGTTGCAATTTTTAAATGATTTTTGTAAAACAAAAACACCTGTAAATAGATAAGTCCTACAAAAGAATTTGTACAGACAAATTACAGTAATTGTGAAATTATGATCTTGTTATATTAAGGCACATTGAATTATAATTTTTTGTCATTCATTTATTATCCTACCTTTTGAAAATTTAAATATTATATTTAAATGCTTGCGAATTAAGTTCTATATAATAATTTTAATTAACATTTCATGTTGTTTGTTGGCCAAAAAAACTTTCAAACCAATACCAATTTTAAGTTCTGTACAATCGCTATATAATAATATGCAGGATAGTTAAACTCACATCCTTATTATTGTTATCTACATCATATATAATAAGAAATACATACCTAGACCAATATCAAATCATTGAAACGGTCTGGGTATATTAATAATATTTTAATTTCTGAACGTTTCGTAATTCGTTCTTCTTGGCAATTGATTTGAGCATTTTCAGTGAGCTTTATTCGATCTCTACAAATATGAGTATGTTGTCTATATAAATTTATGCCAAATATCACATATCAAATTCTCTAGATCTGAATATAGAGGTGCCATTTGCGCTTCACTGTAAATCAGGAAACTGTATACGGGAGAAAAATCTAGAAGAACTTTCATATGCAGAAAGCTAATATATTTAACCTAAGCCAAATTTAAATGAAACTAATGCAACTTAAAAAATGAAAACGGAACAAAAATACCGTTTTACATGTTTGAATTATCAATTTATGTAATGGTTAAATTTAGACAATCCGTATTTTAGTTGTTAGGATGTCTTACTAAATATCTGTAAATTTATACAACATGCAAAATACTTCTTCTGGATATCGTACAGTTCAAATTACGAATATTTTGCATTTCTTTTAGCCTTAGAAAATCCAAATAACTTCCGAAAATGAGTGAATTCAGAATCAGTGACTATGGCAACCCTATACATTCTGTATATCTTATATTTGAAGGAAAATATTTGCAATTACGAAAAGGATCTAAGACCTATGGGGCAAAAATCTCATTTCTTTTTCCAATATTCAAAGTGCAATTTCTAGAAATTTTTGTACACTTTAGACCACAATTTCCGGAAATTCAAAGCTTCAAGTGTAGCTATAGGGCTAAGAGCAGAGCTATAGTCATTATTACCAAAAATTCTTAGTCGCCTTCTGTTGGCCGGAAATTAGGAAACACTATTCTAAAATTATGGTCTTTATGTACACAATTTATAACGTATATATAAGTATTTAAAAAGATGAAAGTACTTTTCAGTCGCGATGAAGGAGTTCTAGTAATGCGGAAATGTAAGTCTGCGCCATTTGCAAAGTCTCATACTTCGACAATTTCCTATCGTTTCCAAGTGATGGCACAACATCTCTAAGTTTATCAAAAGCTTCATTCAAACTATGCATTCTTCTTCTTTCCCTCGCATTGGCAGCCAACCGTCTTTTCTTGACCACTGGTCCTTTCACCTTATTTTCCCCTCGTTTCACATCTCCAACTCCTTTCGTTGCTCCTTTCGAAGAAGAAGGTGATGATGCTGATGTGGATGATGATGATGAGGAGGAAGAGGAGGAAGATGATGACGACGATGTTGCAAGATTTGCTTCATCAACATCTTTCGTTGTTACCACTCCTCCTGCAACATACTCTGCTGAGGTGTAGCTCAGAGCAGGACTTGATCCAGCACTTCGAAAGCCATCGGAAAAAGTGTCCTGCGCTATGTTCCCCACATTTGCAACACTCGTTCCTACTTGTTGCTGTTGCAAGTCCATCTGGAAACGGGTGTGATCAGGTAGCACATACCCACTGCAAGTGTTGTACGTGGAAGTTGTAGTTGTGGGAGCAGAAGTGCTGGTCAACACTTGGTGCAGGTTCATATTGGGGTGTTCGTAAAAGGTGTAATTGTCACGCAACCCACTTAAGTCATTCATCACAGTGTCCAACATGTCCAGTTAGTGTGTTTGGTGCAGACCTGGTGGCCTTATTCGCATGAGAGCATGTTGTGCTGAAAGTTGTAGGTGGTGCACTGGTTGCGTTGTTGCTCACACAGTTGCCCCCGTTGCAATGGTTTCGCGTGCCGCCAAGGCCTAGCTCTTATATATACGTAGGTGGCAGTGGTGGGTTAAGGGGGAAGAACACTGGCCATTTTGGGGTGGGTGGGCTTTCCTGGAGAGAGAAAAGACAGCACAAAGCGCCGCCCGAGACCGCTGTAATTATCGTTGCAGTTGAAGCCTGCGGCAAAATGCACACCGTCCATGCGCCACCAACTTTCTGTGTTTATTGTGCACATACATACTAATATATCCACGCATCGCGTACATGAATTCCAAACCATACTAAATTTCAATATGTCCAAATGAAACTCGATCGCTCTTTCGAGGATACAATCAGAGTTTGAATCTGCACTCGCTTTAAATAGAAACATAAAAGTTGTATTGCTAACGGTGTCCACTGATCATCTGGAATTCCTTGAAATCCTTGCAAGGTCGAGGAATATCGAACAATGCATGTAGTTTTGTGATTTGTCATGATAGAAACTTTTTGATGTTTTGAGTTATTTTTTTAAAATTAAACTTCATGGATTATTGCAGTGCTCAGACAGATGACAGCACTAGAGTATTTTTTCTCTTATTAAGAATATAGCCACTTGTAATTTAAACTTTGATGAGCAAATATTGTATAGTTCATGTATGAAAGTTTGTGGAAAAAGGTCATAATAATATTGGAAATGTCCTGGAATTTAATTTCGGAATTTTATAATGGATACTCTACAGTGGTGCATCTGCTGTAAATAGCTTCTTGAGTGAGATCTTATAGCATACAACTTGTGATATACGTAAAAAAAGGCATGGGCATTGAAAGTTTGTTGCCATTTTGTTACTTTCATATTGAGATTCGTGATTTTCATTCAGAATTGGCTAACCAGATGTGAGTGGTCATTAGCACATCATATGTTGTGACAGCAACTTTAGTACTTGTATTTCTGTCAATAATGACTTTTGTGATGTAGGACGAAGGGAAAGGATATATATGAAGAAAGAAAGAACATGAAATAAAAACAAAGTGGTTAGGCAAAAATAGAAACCAATCATACCTTGTCTTTTACAACAATACCCAAATGCTGTCTTTTGGTCAGTCCGTTTGTATCCATACATAATTCAGTTATATATAGCTTTCACTTTTACAGTGGACAACATTAAACATAAGCTTCATTTAATACGGCTTTTAAATGTTTCATTAGAATTTATGGACAGAGGAATCTATTGATTTGTATGCTGGGCATAAATTTTGTTTATAGGTTTATCAGATTTCCAATGAGGCTGGATTTTAGGGAGTATAACAGGATATTATAAATGTCTAACATGTTCTGTTCTAAATGACCCTATAAGTTAAAATACATCAAAACTTTTTTAAAGTTTTTTTGCATGTTGTATGGTAGAGTTTGTTTTGTGTACTGCAGCACACACGTGGCCATGCATAATAATCTATACATAATTATTATTTTCCTGACATTATCATATGCTTATGCATGTGGTACGCCATATACCTGCTCCTGAACCAATATTATGTCTTTAAGATTGCATAAGGATAAAGAACATGAATATATATAATGGCATACTGGCCGCATAGGTAATTATTATGAAGAATGGGTTTTATTACGTGATTGAACTCGTGCGTAGCAGATGCATAAATAGCTTAGACATGACACAAAATTTCGGTAGTCGTCTGGGAGGAGCCAAAGCATAACGGCCAGATGAGCTTGTAAATAGCCACTTTTTTCTGCACAATAATTTTTTTCTTACTTTTCAAATCTGCCATTTTTCTTTGGATTTTTTCTCCAAACCGTGCAGATCCATTTTTCTTTCCACAAAAACTACTTCATCCCTCGTTCTGCATAACAAATGAATGCTTCCAGCTTCTGTACCAACGCATCATTGTCATGTTGTACATACATGCATTTTTTGCCAATGACAGGGTGGCCCAAATGTAGCGAACCTCTGAATTGTGTTTCACGGTTCGTTACTTCTTATATCTTATTTCTGGTTAATCTGAGCAAGTTGTTGCTAATATACTGTATCAAAATTGTGTTTCGTGCATACAGAATGATCGTTGTGACTTAATTCAGTCTTGTGGCAAAATGTTTTTCATGGACGACTGCAGAAATAAGCATACTTAGTGAGCTTCTCTGCATGTATAATTGTGTCACGTAAGGAAAACATTTATTTACTTTTTATATATTTTATTATTCATTGGTGTAATGAATTACTTTAATTTGTGTCTAGCTTCCATAATCTAGGCAGGAATAAATGTCTGGAATAATATGCACACATTCATAAATATTCTTACTTGAATATAAAACTGAAGACTGTTTCCTCTCTAATCAAGTATCAATTATTCAAATTACTAGAATTTTGCACAAATAACTCAAATTTATTGCTTAATACTTACACAATTACGCAAAATCAACTCTATAAAATGTAGAGCATGTAAAACACTCAATTCTATACACTTTTGCAAAAAATTGCGTTTTTTTTCATAAATCATTTTCTGCATGAGTCAGAATTTTAAAAGACAGATTTTAACATGATTTTTATATTTTTGGATCGAAAACTTTCGCTTATATTATATTATACTCTGAAACAAAATAGTTTTCCCTGAAATAGAATGTGTTCTTGTTACATTTATTACAAAGTGAGTAATTTTTAATTTTTTTGGAACTATTTCATGAATACGTGATTAACTTATCCGGGTGGTCAGTTCCAGAAAGGTGAACTTCGCATGTTTTCCTTGTATAGTTTCAGCTAATGAATTAAGCTGCAGGCATGCATGCAGCTTTTTGTAGCTGGCTATCCCACAATTTGGATGACACAATGTGAATTGTGCATATGTAACCTATAAAAACATCATTGCGTGTTGAAGAAACTAGTTTTCGTGGAAACAAAATGTGGATTTTTTTTCTAAAATGCTCTGTTGAGGGGAGAAAAAACTGAAAAAATAAAGGGCACTTAGACTTGAAGCAGTGGTTGGATGGGCAGCGGGTGGTCCAAACCTTCGATGAAATTACTAGATCACGTGATCGCTTTTGCTCAGTCCGAAAAGTGTATATAGGCTATAAGGTGCAGTGAGCTAGGTAAAGGTGAGGTCCAGTCTGGCAGCAATTTTTTCCTCCATATTTTTTCCTAGGCTGTGCACTTCATCTTTTTGGGCTCATCTTTGGGAGGAAAGCGAGTTTCTTCACCAATATCTAGTTTCATTTTGGGGCGTTTTTCCATCGTCTCAAATTACACTCTTAAAGACCCCCGACTGAGAAACCTGGACAGTTTGCGACAACAACTATTCATCGACTTCACTTTCAAACTGTTTATTGTACTTAAGCAATCATCGTTTTTCCAAGGCGGTCACTTCAAGTTTAACGAATTTAGGGGGGAAAAGCAACAAAAAATATTTATGTCCTATTTATTACCGATTTGTTCCCTTTTATCCGTATCATCATAACCTTAGTGTAATCCTATTACTGAAATGACAGCCCACTTGAAACTATTATATTCTCTTGTTTCGATCCCGCTGACACTTTGATATCTTAATCACAATATTGGCTTTCAAAGATTTACATTTCTATAGCTCGTGTTTCTCACTTCAGATAACATAATGATTTGCAGTGCTTCTGGTGAGGAACTTTAGGAAAAAAACGTTTGATACTCGCAAAATAATTTCAGTTACCTGTATTCTATAGATGCACATTGAAATCTGTATTTAATTATAAGTGCAATATGCAGCCTCTTGTATTAATTGATCATTAATAGTACATTTGTTCTCTAAATAACAGTGCTGTTTATATACTTTTTTTAATTACAAAATAATCTTGATCTTGATAGTATAGTGACCTTCGTTTTGCTGTCAACTTCATGACATCAAATTTTCCTTTATGTCAACCATTATAATTGTTCTTGTCAAAACTATTGCCTATAAATTTCCTTGCAGTCGATTGATTAACTCGCTAAGGAAAAATCTAATATGAGATTTTCTAATTTAACTTTTATCGAGTACAAATGTAATGGTGGCAGTTTATAACCGAGGATGTACCACTGGGTTTAATTGACTGTAAAGAAACTCGAATTATTTTAATGTATTTAGTTAGGTATATTAATTGAAAAATTAGCCATAAATAGTTTGAGATTTTTGGTACTTTAATAATAGTGGAAACTAGACATTATGTACCTATATATTTTGTAGATGTTTGTGAATTCAAGTATATATATTTCAGCATAATTGGGCATTATTGAGGAAAAAATGTTGTTTCTTTGTTGTTTAGTTGATCACGATTTTTGTTGTTCAGTTGGCGCCAGACCCACTTCCGGCGCGTGCCCCTTTCCAGAAATTTGGACACGCTAATTTGCTATTTCACATATGTAATACTTTTTCTCCGTGTATAAAAATGTTGAACAATGTTCGCAAACAAAAAATCCCAACTTGCGATTATCATTTCAGTTGGAGTAATTTAGTTGCACGCGCGCCACCTGAAGTTCAAAGCACATCTACCATACCTTGGTATATACAGTAGAAAATGTACTTGCAGCATTTCAGAGCGCACTGTATAATTGGTAATGACAGT
>WWPM01021048.1:0-21955 GCA_023279145.1 Glomeris maerens
GTGAGGAAACACAGGAATATGTATGATACAAAACTCCCCTCACTCTCTTTATGTATGATTCATGTCTATCGATTTATGCATCAGCGTATACGCTCTGGTTCGTTTGCCATACCAGTAACAACATTGGCTTCTCATCAGATTTTGCTGGTACAGCTACAAGCCAGGAAATCATGGCATTTGTTGCCATTTTAATCGCAAACTTGTTACTTGGAGGTTGGTATATTTTATATTTTCAAAGTATACTCGAAGCAGATTCACATTTTATTTAAAATATAAGAGTGTAATTGAAAATTTAAAGCCCCTAATGCTTGGCTTCACCTAATTCATAGATGCACGAATGAATACATTGATGTCGAAAATAAACTGTAAGCTGAACTGTAAATGATTGGCGGCTAACGCATGGTTAAATAAACAACATATTATCTACATTGCAAATACAAATTTAATAGAATATCTATCGCTCTTATTGTATCATTTAATAGGCTAAAAAATGATGCCATAACTAGCTGCCATTTCGCACAATTTAACTCTGTCAAACATTAATTTCCCATTACAGTGAGATGCTTGTCTAGCGAAACACCAACCCTAAGATTTACCAAACAGTTGCCAAAGGAATTGCAATTCTCTAATAGCACAGGAGTAGAAATATCCTGTGCAGCAGACGGTTACCCAAATATAATATCAGTTTCCTGGGAGCACCTGGATGGAACAACTGTGTCTAATATTACTGGCCTGAGACAAGTGTCGCCCGATGGATCACTGCAATTGTTGCCCTTTCGTTCAGAAGATTTTCGGCAGGATGTTCATATGGGCCTTTATCGGTGTCGGGCATCAAGTGCCCTAGGGAGTATAATAAGTGCTGACCTCCACCTACGTGCAAGTAAGTCTATATAAGAATTCCAGAAAGATGAGCAATTTAAACCAATCACTAGACAAAAAAATTCATTATTTAAAATTCCCCCATGTGTAAAAATGTGCATATCTCAGAATTGAAGAAATTGTACCAATATATGAAAATGATCAAAGTGTTTATTCACACCTCACAAATGATGTCTAATGAAAATATTTTACGATAATTTAATAGTGATGGGCGTGGAGTACGAGTCCAGCATTTATGATGTATTTGCCATCAAGGGAAACATGGCAGTGATCCGTTGCCATATACCCACAATGCTTCAAAGTTATGTTTTTGTGGATTCTTTCATAAGGGACAACACAATGAAGATTACGGCTTCCGCAGAACCAGGCTTGTAAGCTTTGTTGTCTCTAAACGCTACCTATGTGGCTCTTCAAGTGTAATGATGCAAAATAATGTCTTTCTTTGCAGACGGCAAATATTTCCTCTCGCCTAGTGGTGTTCTGTACGTTAAAGATGTGGATATTGGTGATGCTAACCGAGGATTTCGTTGCCAAACATTTAATCGCTTGACAAAAGAAACTCGCATCAGTTCAAACTCAGGAAAACTATTTGTGACAGGTGGGCAATATAAATATCCTCTTCCTACAAATGGTGCAAATATTAAGAATATATTATTATAAATTTAGAGCCGCAAGGAAACATTGCTCCAAAAATTGTGGACACCACCGGCATGGTACACGCCGAGGAAGGACAGACAATTACAATCCCGTGTGTTTCACAAGGATGGCCTAGACCAATGACAAAGTAACTACTTAAAGACAGATATATCTAAGGTTCAATTAAATTCGATAGTAGAATATTATTCTTGATAATTTTATTAGATGGTACAAGTCAACTACTGCAGAAATTCCTGTGCTCATAGATAACGTACGTGTAACAACCAACTCGATTGGATTAGTTTTGTCGAATATCAAAGAAAATGATTCGGGACATTACATTTGCCGAGTGTCAAATGAAGCAGGAAATGATCAAACCGAGATCGAATTGAAAATCACAGGTTTGTATTTGAACAAGAATGCATAATAAGAATATACCCTAATGCTGTTTCGTATTTCCTTAGCCCCCCTTGTGGTCAGAGTTCACCCAATATATCAAGAAATAGACCTCGTGAAGAAAACTTTCAGGCTTGAATGCACAATCGCTGGTTATCCAGTTAAATCATTTTGGTGGTCAAAAAATGGCAAACTAGTCATCTCGGACAAATCCCTTACTTCTGATGGTAAGAACATTCTGTATTTGAATACGGCTACATCTGCAGACAAAGGAGTATACCAGTGCTTCGCTGAAAACGACATTCACATAGTTCAAAGTTCTGCGGTGGTTGAACTAGGAAGTTAGTTAGATGCAGCTAGTATTTTAACTGCTTCGCAACAGAGTAAGAAAATTGTTTGTCATTACAGTATTTCTCCCATCATTTCTAAATACTTTCCGAGAATCTACCATTCAACCTAACAGTCCAGCAATCCTTGAATGTGAGGCTACAGGAAACCCACCACCTCGTTTCAACTGGCATTTGGATGGGATTCAATTAACCAGTGGCGAACGGTTAGAGATTGAAGAATCTGTGACAAATAATGGGCGTGTTTCGAGCATTTTAAGCATCAAATGGTCCAAAGTGGAAGACGGAGGACTTTACATATGCTCGGCCGCAAATAAGGCTGGTGAAGTTCGACACGAAGCGCGTCTCAATATATATGGTATGTGGTAAGTGGCGCCAACTTTATAACTATGAAGTTTGTGCCCATCATTTAGTCATATTTCATACGAATTTCTTACATTACACTGCTTGCAATAAGAATTATTGGTTTCCATGTATTTTACTAGTGTTCAAGTCACCATTTTAAGAATAAGAGTACAAGCGGTGACATCATGTACTGAATATTTCCCATTTATATTTTGTATTAATATGCTTTACAGGACCAATTGGAGCTCGGAGTGTGCCACAAGTAGTTGCTGTCGTCGGTCAAGATGCTTACTTAAACTGTCCTATTTATGGCTATCCCATTAAGAAAATTACATGGAAGTTGGGTAATGATGATAAAGTTATAAATTAACTACACGTATTTACAAAAGTATCAACACTGTGAAATATAAAGTGTGTGTGTGTGATAAATACAATATTTCATACTTTGGGTTATGTAAATATACGTTTTAATAAATTTACAATGAATTGTAATCCCCTATATCTGAATTAGTGGGTTTAAATCACAGCAAAGCAAATGTTATTGGCATCAGTTTACTTTAGACTAGTGTTAAATATTCTGTTAATGAATTTCAGAATACGAAATATTAGGGGTATTCAGATTGCTTGCGCACTTGCGCAGTTTGCAATTAATGGGGTCGTCCATAAAACACGTTCGCAAAAATTGTTAAAATTTTTACCTCTCCCCTTTCATAACAAATTGTGACGACCCCATTAATTGCAAAACTGCGCAAGCAATCCGATTACCCCAATTGTAAGGTAAAAGCGCTAACTAATTTGTAGGAATTCAATGGGGTATTCAATTCAATCGTTGGTATATTTCACAGTAATACAGGTACAACGGCCATTGAGCATTTTACTAATACATTGCTAAATTAGAGTTTCCTCCAAACTCGTGGTCAAAAACTCTTTATTTACTATCACTCACATATTACCAAAATCTCAACCACATCACAAGGTATTGAAGTGTAGATGTAAATAAACCTACCATTCACCAAGCAACTTCCGAAATTTACATATAATATTTTGCATTTTTCGCAGGGGATATGATTTTACCAAAAATGTTCCATCAGCATGTATTCCAAAATGGGACATTGCTCCTAAATAATGTTCAACGAGCTCTAGACTCTGGTGACTACCAGTGTATTGCAAGCAACAATGAAGGACAAACCGCAACGTCAACTGTTCCTTTGGCAATAATGGGTAAGTAAAGTGGTTAGATTATTGACTTAACTTAGGTTAAGAAAATAGAAAAGTAATTGACATCAACTGCTCACAGCCAGTATTTATATATTTACTGCCTTCCAATGTTTGGCATGTGGCTTAACTACAGATCATACTTCATATTGGGACCCATGTATAATACAAACTACATTATTCATTTTGCATGATCAGATATGGTCATGACTGCAAGAACAAGTGATACATTACACATTCTGCAGAGCTTTGATTGTGTACGTTTTTCGGTGACAGGCGTGTTTTTAAATGTTATCCTGTAGTGATGCCAAAGATAATGCCGTTTTCATTCCAAGAAGACCTGTTGCGTGAAGGCATGCGCGCGCAATTGCAATGCGTTGTCACCGAAGGGGATCCTCCAATTAGCATAAGTTGGTCCAAAGACGGATATCCTATCCCACAAGAATTAGATGTGTCATTGAGAGAAGTGGACCAGTTTTCGAGCATCTTAGCGATAAGAATGATCACTCCAAAGCACAACGGAAACTACACTTGCGCTGCGAGAAACGCCATTGGAACGGTCACGCATAGTGCACGATTGGCTGTCAATGGTAAATATCCTATATTTTCCTATTCATTTTCACAGTTCCTCCCAAGATCACACCGTTCGCATTCCAAGACGACCAGTACTTCAAGGGAATGCGTGCTCTTATCGTCTGTGCAGTGAGCAGAGGAGACCTTCCACTCCTCTTTCGTTGGCTAAAAGACTCCAAAGTTCTTGTCCAATCTCATTCTCTTCAGATAAATATTGCTTCAGTAGACGAGTATTCCAGTTCTTTAAGTATCGAAAGCGTCTCTTCAAAACACTCTGGCAATTACACGTGTCATGTTAGTAATGGTGCTGGAGATGCCTCATATACAGCACAGCTTCTCGTGCAGGGTAATTTTTATGCAACTATAATTTACTATATGCGTATCGTAAATGGAGGGTCCCCAAGTAAAGTTCATATGCAATACATTATACTGTATGTGTGCACATATCTTTCCATAGGTTTTATTATGTTTGGCTTTTCTTAATTCGTTGGCAGTTTCCCCGAAGATTGTGCCATTTTCATTTCAAAGTGACCAAATGCTCGAAGGAGCTCTGGCTCGGATCACCTGTGTGGTCTACCAGGGAGACCTTCCACTAGAAATATCTTGGCTGAGAAACGACAAACCCATAATCGATGACTCTATTGAGGTCAGAGTGGTAGACGAGTACACGAGCATTTTGACGATCACCAAGGTGCAGAGCAGACACTCGGGGTTCTTCACTTGCATGGCCAAAAATTCTGCCTCTTCAACAATCCACATGGCCAAATTAGAAGTTAAGGGTATTGGAACATTTTCAATATTTATTTCATTTTCTGCTTTGTTTTTGTTTAGTCCCGCCAAAGATCGTGGCATTCTCATTCCAAGACGAGGAGTTGGTGGAGGGAATGTACACCCGGGTCTCTTGCGTCGTAAGCCGTGGCGATCTCCCCATTGAAATTTGGTGGACTAAAAACAATCTTCCCATACCTCCTGATAACTTCCAGCATATTAACATTAAAAAAATGGACGAATTCACTAGCGTATTGTCCATTGACCGCCTATCTCCCGAACATAACGGCAACTACACTTGTTATGCCAAAAATGATGCTTCAGTAGCGTCTTTCTCAGCCTCATTAACAGTCAATGGTAATTATGTATTAATAGTGTCGTACCTTTATCACTTATGTTTAAATTGTACAGATGTGCTGTTGAAATATACATTGCTTTCAATTTCCTTGGTGACTTTAATGACATACGTACAACACAATTTTTGTATACATTACCTTTACCCCAGTACAGTTTCATTATTCCCCACAATTCATTAATTCTTCGTATGTAATAATTAAAATGAAGCGGTATTTAGATCCGGTCCTTAGGTAGAAAATGAAGCTACAGCATTTTAACTGACGGTGAGAAGCCAGCAGCTAGTTATAATCGGTGAATAGATTAATTCAGGGAAACTTCAGAAATGGAGAGCTCAAACGCAAATAGGATTGGAATTTATTCTATTATGCTAAATAAATGATATTAGAAATATTTATGGCCGGAATGAATTATGATCGGCTGTGTAACGTTTGTACCCCTGGTGATTTTGGCCGTATAAATTGGTGGCAAATAATGGGATATTTTATAGTAAAGTGGCCTTAATTATGACTAGTGCGGCCAAGTGGTCTCTCTTTGTGTAACAGCATGCGATCAGTAGCTTATGTATATGCTACAGTATTTTTGTCGTAATTTTCTATTAAATATTTGGCTTTCTTATTAAAGTTCCACCACATTGGACACAAATGCCTAAAGAAGAAATTGTGGTCACTGAAGGAGAAAGTGTAACTAGTGATTGTCAAGCAGCGGGATATCCAACACCTGAGATAACATGGATGAGAAAATCTGGTATGCAGAATTGCATTCAATTAGTATTCACAAGAAGTAAAAAAATACATATAATATTAATTGTCTTAAATAGTTAGGCTAACTAGTGAACAATTTTGTTTTTGAAGTCTGAAATACAGCATTAAAATTAATATCAGATATGCGATTATGTTATGGTCAAAAGTATTGGTCATTTGGGACACCTGGTGAAGCCGACTTCAACATACATCAATTGATGCCATGTTGTTTGTAAATTGCTTGTGTAATAGTTATACGTTATTTTTACAGGGACAGGAGATAGCTTTAGTAGAAAAGATCTTAAAAATGACACGCTGCTAACTATATTCTTCAATGGAACGCTACGTATTAACAAAGCTTTGGATTTTCTCGAGGGTTCATATTACTGTTCAGCCTCAAATGGGGTTGGAAGACCCTTGACAACCTCAATGAATCTTCAAATTCGAAGTAAAACAGTTATAATAATAAACAATTAAATATTTCAATAGATGGAGTAAAAAAATCCAACTTAATGAAATTACAGAACCTGCCAAAATTAGCAGCCCTTCCGGAAATCACACATCACGTAGAGGAGAAGATGTTACCTTGAGATGCGAGGCTACAGGAAATAAGCCCCTACTTTTGACATGGTTTGCCGGAGGAAAACAACTTGCAGATCCAAAACTCTCCAGGTAACAGTGTAATATTTCTCAACCGGTATTCCAACATTATTTCATTAAATTCAAAATGCTGCATATTGATACATGAATTTCATAGGAAGGGAAAACATGATAGAAAATTTGTCATAGAGACTGTAGACAAGATGAAAACAGTTCAAACTGATTGCAATAACGCAAACATTACACGACCCTATTAAAAACCATAAAAATCTAATATCTTCTCACATTGCTAAGCGTCACATTCCTAATTGTCAATTTAAACGGAAGTCTTGGGAGATTCTATATAATTAAATTAAATTGGAAGTTATCGAAAATGCTATCCGTCTCCGAAATTGTCAATTACGTTTATGGCATTTACACCAAAGCATCATTCAGACGAATGTAATTCATATGATTAACCCGGCAATTCTTGATTGGGGATTGTTAAGCACATTGAATGCATTTAGATACTCCACAAAGCAACAAAACTCCAACGGCAAAGTGATTTCTGAATTACACATAGAGAAAACCGGCAAGGCTGACTCCATTGAATTCATGTGCGTTGCCAAGAATGATTTTGGAGAAAACGAATCAAAAATGTGGCTTGTAGTGCAAGGTGCTCAAATGAATGAAAATTTAGGCCGTAATGTCTCATCTACAAATGCCATTACTGTATCATCTCTTTTTACAAAAGGGCGTCCTGATCCACCTCATGGTGTCAAAGCTGTTGAAAGAGGGAACCGATCAGTGGAGGTCACCTGGTTGGTGCCATTTGATGGAAACAGCCCTTTGATAAGATTCGTAATCGAGCATAACGAAAAAGGGGGTAGGTTTTTTCAATAGGCTACATGTTAGTAATCCTAATATGCTACCATGTGATATAGGTTATCAACATCTTCAAATTTTAAGGTATCCCAAAAAGTCAAACCATCAGTGGGAGGAGTACAGGCCTAATACTTAAAGAATTAAAACCATCTACATCATATGAGATTTCGGTAGCAGCTGAAAATGACATTGGAAGAAGCGAAGCAGAGGGAGTTGCAGAAATTACACTTTCTGGAGAAAGTAAGTTACCATTTTTAACTAGATAAAATGTGCTTTATCGAACATTTTTGGTTTTTACTGATAAATAGCACCAAGTGGCAAACCTCAAGAAATAAATGTGAAAGCCATAAATCCTCAAAGTTTAAAAGTCTCATGGATGGTAGGTCTATTCATTATTTGCAGGTCAATTTATACAAATAAAAATATAGAATGTTCTTTTAAAATGTCGTTTATTAGCCTCCACCACAAGAAACTTGGAATGGAAATATTCGCGGTTATTTCGTTGGCTACAGAGAAGCTAATTCCAAAGCACCGTACAACATGAAACTGCTGGAAGTCCCGGATGGCTACAATAAAGGATTGTCATTTCAACTGTCGGAATTGAAAGAATTTACGAGATATGCTATTATTGTTCAAGCTTTTAACGATTACGGCAAAGGACCGGCTTCAGATGAAATTCTAATCATGACAAGTGAAGAAGGTCAGTTGTTGAATACAGCTTTCGTAATATGTAGGCATCTACAAATGTGTTACATCTAAATACAACATTTTTACTTAAGTTCCAAGACATCCTCCAACAGATGTTTCCTGTTTTTCAATTGGATCAGAAAGCATATCTGTTTCTTGGTCCCCACCACCTTCTCAATTAATTCACGGCATTTTACGAGGCTATAGAATAATACACTGGCCAGTTGAATCCTGGGATGGTAGGTAATGTGAATGCTCACCATTTTTAAACTTAATACTCGACGTTCACTATCGCAAAATTCTGTCAATCTCATAAGACTGCATTTCAAATAAACGGATGAAGCCTGTAGCCCAATATTTAAGGTGAACTAATACAATATTTGAGCATGTACAAGAAAATAAACCCGAATTATTTTAAATGGAATAATATTATACAAGAACAGATCTAACATGACCAAATAATGATCATACACTTAGCTTGATGTAGCATATTTTGATTTTAACATATGTATTTCCATAATTAGGAAAAGTAATTTTCAAGAAACTGAACACTTCATCAACGACAGCTGTGATGAAACATTTGGAGAAGTTTACAAATTACAGTATACAAATAACATCATATACAATGGCAGGAGATGGAGCAGCTAGTCCACCCATATTTTGTCAAACTTCTGAAGACGGTATTAGAAATGAAATCAAGAATCCTACCTTCAATGCAGAAAAGCCATTCCGTTTATTATTCTAGTTCCTTCCAGTCCATATGAAATCAAGGCCTTCCCATCTTCTGAAGAATCCGTGATAGTTGTTTGGCGTCCACCTGTAAGAAGAAACGGAATTATTATCCATTATACCGCATATGTGGAACAGACAACAAACGGCCGAAAGGTAAAAAAATGCTATTTCAAAGCTAGGTTTGGTTGGTGGTAAGTAATTCTAATTACGTACACTTAAACATCAATATTAGTCTTCTCGTAAACACATCATGCAAGCCAACGGGAACTATTACGAGGTCAGAAACCTTCAAAAATTGCCCTACACCTTTTGTGTTTCTGCCTCTACTTCTATTGGTGAAAGTGCTGTGTCTATGCAAGTAACATCCACCCCAGGAGAGCGAAACAGTATTACAGTTAATCACTACATCTTCGTATTACAATCACGCATTGTACAATAACTAGGCATAAATTTGCAGTTCCTGCAAGATGTGCTGCTTTCGATGAAATTTTCAAATACCCATTTGGAAGCCAGCTTCAACTTCCCTGTCCAGTTGCAGGACATCCATTGCCACAGAGAACATGGTTTTACCGGTGAAAATTTTGACCTCAACAAATATCTACATTTTTAAATATTGTGCGCAAACGTAAAAGCCAATTATAATCTCTAAATATTTTAGTGGCCAGCAGCTATTTATGAATGAGCGTATAAAATTGCGATCAGACGGTTCACTTCACATTGACAAGTTGCAGTTATCAGATGCTGGGAATTATACTTGCGTGGTTGCAAATAATCTTGGCCGAGATCAAGTAACTCATACTGTAATCACAGAAGGTGTGTTTACCTGCATAGCCTTATATCTATCTATCCATATTGTTCAGCCAAGCATTTATATTTATTATATATTTTGATTTCTTTTAGTTCCTCCCAAATCCCCTGCTTTATATACAGTTACATCCACACCACACACTATCAGTGTTCGTTGGAAACAAGTTTCGGAAAATGAAGACAGCATACAAGGTAGTATATCAATTCATGAGTAGGGCATTTTCTTATATGATGATGTAGGTAAAATATTGAGCTATACTAGGTTACACAATTCACTACAAACAAGAGTCTTCAAACTGGGCAACCATTGACATTCAACCATACCAGGAATCTTGCATAATTGAAAACCTTGAATGTGGAACTAACTATCATATTTTCATTGTTGCATATAATAAAATTGGGGATGGCCAGCCTTCAGAGAAAATAGTAGTCACAACTAATGGAGGAGGTAAAACGTTCATAACTGAATCATTATAATTTAATACACATATATTCACAATTCCTTCCCATTTATTATCAAGCTCCACATGTTCCTCCAGCAAGAGAATTAATATTGGAGGGCACACATCAAGTTACACTGGTTCTAAAATCCTGGGTTATCAACGAATGTCCAATAGTGCGATTTGTAATTGAATACAAGAAACAAGTTGGAAACATATGGCATGCGGTTGCACAAGATGCTGATCCAGAACAGCAAGAATTCGAAATCAAAGACTTAGAACCTGGAACATGGTACAACCTGAGAATGACAGCTTATACTTCTGTTCAATCCGCTGTGGCCAATTACAATTTTCTTACACAGGAGGCAGATAAAGGTATTTTAAACCTAAAACTATATATTACATACTTTGGCTTGAATTTGCAACAAAATGTTTGAAATCACCCATGACATGGAATCCAAAAGAGCATCTCTGAATGTTATGTAGGTGCTATTTTTATATATGACCATTTTGGAATACCTTCTAGGGGAAACTCGTGACACAGAATCTATGGACAATAATGGTGTACTGGATAAATTTGACACAAACCTATTGCTAATTGCGTCGACCAGCATAATTGTATTTGTAGTGATTTGTGTCTCAGTGGCGTGTCTTTGGATGAAAAGAATGAAACGTGGTAATACTCGAGGTACAATATTCTAGGATTATACATAATACAATTGCATGCGTATGTTATGTCTTAATACATCTACAAATTGCATATTGCGTTGAAATATAGAAAATAGGTCTGCAAATCAAGGCCAGGATTCCAGATTGTTGCAAACTCCAAGAAGTTCCGTTTCTCGAAATGAAACAAGAAAGAGCATTTTTAATTCTCGCCCCATGTCAGGTACTTCTCAACATTTCTGATAAAATCTCAATAGTTAATGATAAATTTCTCTGAAACATTTTTAATTTAAGGTTATGACGATGACATTGTACCATACGCAACAGCCAAGTTGTCTGATTTCGATCAAGGTCATCCTGCTGTATGTATTTCATTGTACTACCATCACAAATCTGTTACAAAATCCACTTTAAAAGTTATTTTAAAAAATGCAAGTATTACTTAACCATCTTTAAAAACTTCAAATGCAACCAATGCATTGGAACTAATCAACCGTTTAGGAGACTGTGTATGGACTGTTGTTTCTTAATTCATATGGAATTTAAAAATCAGCCGGATTGAATGGTCATTATTATGGCAATTCTGCTGGCCACATGTTGGCATTTCTCACAAATTCCCTTGGTCTGATCAACAGAAATGTTACCATCATTACGAATCTGCTTTGAAATAATTACTGTCAAACGTTTTAGGCACAAAGTATGCCATTTTTAGGACCATCGGGTTCTGCTCAAGGTACAAAATGAAATTAAATTGTATGTGAGGCAAGATAATTCGAAAAAATTAAACTGTTATAATTATATATTAAAATAGGCAATGTTCCAACGAATTCTTACAATCCAAGTGCGCCTCCGTTTTCTGAATCTTATGCATTATATGGAATGCCTTGCGCCAACCGTAAGTAAACATCATTGGATAATGCACATTGCCATACAATAAGCGCTATCTTTTCAAAGATGGACCTATTGGTGATAAAACTATACCAGGAAGACAAAGAACTTCTCAAGCAAGAGGGTGAGTCCATGCGTTTGCAGGACAATTTAACATAAAGTTAATGTACATCAAAGCCTATACATATGTACAACCCAGTATAAGGCCACAGCAACGTTCTTTAACAAAATTGTTACAGCCCACACGAGACCCGGTTCATGTATCCAAATATATCAAAAGATGCTGATGGAGATTATGATCCACCACCTCCTGATCTCAGCTGGTAAGATTAACTTGCAATTTTCTTAATCAATAAATGCAGAACATATTTATTTTAATAGGAATTATCATCTACTGTATTAATATTGGTCTCTGTATGTATTATAGGCTTCCAATGAAGCAAGCATGAACAACTTCAATTAACTTGAAAGGAATTTGGATCAGAATGGACTATTCAACCATTTATTACTCACGCAATTTCTTGTATTGTTGTGTGACTATGTCATATTTAAAAATGTGATGAGATTCAAGTGACCATGTCAGCCTAGATTGTCTCGTGCAAAATTTTACAGTACTGTATATGCAGTATTCTTATACCTTTTCCTTAAAAAAATGTCAACAAGTAGTTTGCCCTAGGCAAGTATTAAAACTCAAACTCGAAACAGGACGCACAGCAATATTATGGAATTGGTTTTGGCATAATTTGAACTATATACTATATTTTGTGTTTGTGAAACAATTGTAGCAATATGTAATTATAGTCACATATGATAAACTGGCACAAGGTTTAATAATAGGAATATAATATCTTACTGAATATTATCTACTTCATTTCGGTGTATATCATGTAAATCTTACGGATTTCAGTGTAAAAATAAAAAATAGTATATGTACTCCTGCACAAATCAATTGCTTTTGAGTTCATTTAATATGACCAAGAGTGGATTCATCCACTCTTGATATGACTGATAAAATGACACATACTACACTTTAGAATGTACCAACAAGCAATTATTTTTTTTTATAAATTAAAGGGAAAAACAATTAAGAATACTTCTATATTGCTTTTTCCAGTGAAATAGTCTCCATTACTGTATTCAAGCCTGAATAGAAAAAAAATTATGCATTTCGGGCAAAAAATAGCGTTCGTTTTCAGTATCTGCGGAGGGGAAATTCTGAATTAAAACCCATTGATTTAATGATATCTCTAAATACATAGCTTTAGCATCGATCACCCTTTGTATGAGTCAGGGTCATCGATCGCCAAGTACGTTGGCGGCTTGGCTTCCCATACCAAATAATGTCAGCATTGGCGTCTGCAAGCCTTGCTGCAGGAAGAAATATGTATAAAATGGTATTTTTCGCCATTATATTCGCAAACTTGCTATTCGGAGGTGAGTGAATTGTATCTCCTAGTCAATATATGCGATAAAAACAGTTAACAATGAAAACAACTGACCTGCTAACAGTGTTTTACTGTCTGGCTTCACCACATTGCTTGTGTGCACGGCCATTCTCTAGGATAAATAACGTCTGTATCAATCATACAGTTTATAAAAATAATTCGAGCTCATTGACCACATTTTATAAAATATAATGAGTAGACTTTTTAAAGACTCATAATATACAACTTTCCAAAATGTGTAATAAGGATTTTATGATTGCAGCCAAATGCCAGTCTGCTGATAAACCCAGCCTGAAATTTACAACACTCTTTCCAAGTGAATTGCAATTCTCTAATAGCACCGGAGTGGCAATATCTTGTGCAGCAGTAGGTCACCCAAGTGTAATGTCAGTTTCCTGGGAGCACCTGGATGGAACAATTGTGTCTAATATTAGTGGTTTGAGGCAAGTGTCATCTGATGGATCGCTGCAGCTGTTGCCCTTTCGTTCAGAAGATTTTCGACAGGATGTTCACATGGGGATATACCGGTGTCGGGCATCAAGTGCCCTAGGGAGTATAATAAGTGCTGACCTCCACATGCGTGCAAGTAAGTGTATTTCACACTTACAGAAAGAAGACCAATCACTAAACAAAACTGTAATATATGTAATATGTTCGTCTCAACCAGCACTTAAAATTCATTCATTTGAATAGAATAATGAAAACTTCTCCGAATTGAAGTATAATTGAATCAATATCTCATAATGATCATAGTGTTCATTTATTCTTCAAAATTTAGATATTGCTAGAAATATAAGCTTAATGAAAATATTATGCCATAACAGTGATGGGCGTGGAGTACGAGTCCAGCATTTATGATGTATTTGCCATCAAGGGAAACATGGCAGTGATCCGTTGCCATATACCCACAATGCTTCAAAGTTATGTTTTTGTGGATTCTTTCATAAGAGACAACACAATGAAGATTACGGCTTCCACAGAACCAGGCTTGTAAGCTTTGTTGTCTCTAAACATTATGTGGTTCCTCAAGTGTAATGGTGCAAAATAATATGTCTGTCTTGCAGAAGGCAAATATTTCCTCTCGCCTAGTGGTGTTCTGTACGTTAAAGATGTGGACATTGGTGATGCTAACCGAGGATTTCGTTGCCAAACATTTAATCGCTTGACAAAAGAAACTCGCATCAGTTCAAACTCAGGAAAGCTATTTGTGACAGGTGAGCAATATACAGTAAATATCCTCTTCCTACAAATAAAATGGTGCACATATTAAGAATATATCGTTACAAATTTAGAGCCGCAAGGAAACATTGCTCCAAAAATTGTGGACACCTCCGGCATGGTACACGCTGAGGAAGGACAAACTGTTACCATTTCATGTGTTTCTCAAGGATGGCCCAAACCAATTACAATGTAAATGACAAAACAACACATCAATTAAAAAACCTCAAAGAATTTCCGAATTTTTAATAGGTGGTACAAGTCTTCATCGTCTGCTGAAATCCCTGTGACAGAAAATATGCGGGTAAAAACCAACTCAATTGGATTAGTCATTTCCAACGTTCAGGAAAGTGATTCTGGAGATTACATTTGCCGAGTTTCCAACGTAGCAGGACTTGATCAATCCGAGATCAAATTGAAAATTACAGGTTGTTCTTATATTTCCTTATTTTGAAGTATAGCCAATGTCAGAATACAAACTATACAGACTATTTTTCGCTTATTTAGCTCCTCTTCATGTCCAAATTCATCCCATTTATCAAGAAATAGACCTTATCAAGAAAGCATTCAAGCTAGAATGCACAATCGCTGGTTATCCGATTAAATCATTTTGGTGGTCGAAAGATGGCAAACTAGTCATCTCAGACAAATCCCTTACTTCTGACGGGAAGAACATTCTCTACTTAAATGCAGCATCATCCGAAGACAAAGGCGTATATCAGTGTTTCGCTCAAAATGACATTCACACAGTGCACAACACGGCAGTAGTTGAACTTGGAAGTTAGTGAAGCATAACAATACAAAAGTGAAGCTAATTTCTTGCAATGAATAAGATATATCGATATGCATTTGATAATTTCAACATTTATTTCATTGCACATGTCCTACACCTTACCCAATTCCAAGGTTGTCAAATTTACAAATTTGGTACTGGTGGCATATTATTCCTGGAGCCATTTGACATATCTAGTTACCTCTGGAACAGACATTCTGGATTATGCAACTAATTACCTTCAGCATAAATCTCAGAGGACAGGCCACAACTTTTAACGGGAATTGGATAGGGTTTTGATGGAAACAATGACAAAACAAATTCCGCATTATTTTCAGTATTTCCACCATCATTTCAAAACACTTTCCAAGAAACAACAATCCAGCCAATGTCTCCGGCAAGTCTTGAATGTGAAGCTACAGGGAACCCACCACCTAGTTTCAACTGGCATTTGGATGGAATTCAATTAACCGGTGGCGAAAGGTTAGAGATAGATGAATCCGTGACAAATAACGGCCGGGTATCGAGCATTTTAAGCATGAAGTGGCCCAAAGTGGAAGACGGAGGACTTTACATGTGTTCTGCAACGAATAAAGCTGGTGAAGTTCGTCATGAGGCACGGCTGAATATATATGGTATGTGGTAAGTGGCGACAACTTTGCAACTATGAAGTTTGTGCCCATTATTCATTCATTCTAGCCATGTGAACCTGTCAAAAAAATCAGGCTGATCACTGAAATTCCCGAGTTTCATCGGCATCATATTAAAACCAGTGTTCATGAAAAATAGAATTGTATTAACACACTGTATTTGCATATTTTGTGATAGGTCCTCTTGGAGCTCGCAGTGTTCCTCCAGTTGTTGCCGTGGTTGGTCAAAATGCTTATGTTAATTGCCCGATTTATGGCTATCCTATCAAGAAAATTACGTGGAAACTAGGTAAAGGATTTGGCTTGATTAGCAAAAATATGTTCCTGTAAATATTGCTTCTCTCGGACAGGGGGTATGATTTTGCCGAAAATGTTGCATCAAAACGTTTACAGAAATGGCACTTTACTCTTAAAAAATGTCCAGCGCTCACTGGACTCTGGTGACTACCAATGCTTTGCAATCAATAATGAAGGACAGAAAGTGGAGTCAATAGTACAGGTAACAATAATGGGTGAGTGGTAAATTTGTTAATACGACATCGATAAGCAATTGGGAAAATATAAGATACCATTTGCCTGTAATAGGTCTATACCTACATCTTTTACGCATACCTACTTCATTCCGTCTTTCAGATTGTTTTCACACAAACTTCTAATAATCTTCTTATTAAATAATGAGTATAGTAATTCTCGAATATAAGTATCACAATTAAAGTTCAAAAAAACAAGTATTATGTAGGCAAAACATTTACGGATATTTAACCCCTTACAATACGTTTGACACACCAGTGAGACTGCACGATATTCAATTAAAAACAAGCTTGCTATCCAAGTTAATCTTCCATGCACAAAGAAAAATGACCACGAAATTAAGGCAAATCCCGCTGCTGCCATATTCGTAACAGACACTCTTGGGTAATGGAAATCGTTTCTCGTAAGTAATATTCGCATTTTTAAATGTTATCCTGTAGTGATGCCAAAGATAATGCCGTTTTCATTCCAAGAAGACCTGTTGCGTGAAGGCATGCGCGCGCAATTGCAATGCGTTGTCACCGAAGGGGATCCTCCAATTAGCATAAGTTGGTCCAAAGACGGATATCCTATCCCACAAGAATTAGAAGTGTCATTGAGAGAAGTGGACCAGTTCTCGAGCATCTTAGCGATAAGAATGATCACTCCAAAGCACAACGGAAACTACACTTGCGCTGCGAGAAACGCCATTGGAACGGTCACACATAGTGCACGATTGGCTGTCAATGGTAAATATCCCATATTTTCCTATTTATTTTCACAGTTCCTCCCAAGATCACACCGTTCGCATTCCAAGACGACCAGAACTTTAAAGGAATGCGTGCTCATATCGTCTGCGCAGTGAGCAGAGGAGACCTTCCACTGCTCTTTCGTTGGCTTAAAGACTCCAAAGATCTTGTCCATTCCTATTCCCTACTTCAGATCAATATTGGTGCTGTAGACGAGTATTCCAGTTCCTTAAGTATCGAAAGCGTCTCTTCCAAACATTCTGGAAATTACACCTGCCACGTTAGAAACAGTGCTGGAGAAGCTTTCCATACTGCGCAGCTTCTTGTTCAGGGTAACTTCATTGACACTGTAATCTATTTAACACGTACAACGATCATGAATGGAGGGTCCCCAAGCGAAACGATAATTTCTCATCACAATAAACGTATACATTTTCCTTAGATTTTATTATATTTGTTTTTCTTACTATGTTGGCAGTTTCCCCAAGGATTGTGCCATTTTCTTTTCAAAGTGACCAAATGCTCGAAGGAGCTTTGGCTCGCACTACTTGTGTGGTCTACCAGGGGGATCTTCCACTAGAGATAACATGGCTAAAAGATGATAAGCCCATAGTGGATGATTCTATTGAGATCAGAGTTGTGGATGAATATACGAGCATTTTGACGATCACCAATGTGCAGAGGAGACATTCGGGGTTCTTCACTTGCATGGCCAAAAATGCTGCCGCCACAGCAACCCACACGGCCGCTTTAGAAGTTAAGGGTACCAGAATATTTTGAATCTTTTCCATTTTTCTTTCTTTTTGTTTAGTCCCGCCAAAGATCGTGGCATTCACATTTCAAGATGAGGAGTTGGTGGAGGGGATGTACACCCGGGTCTCTTGTGTTGTAAGCCGTGGAGATCTCCCCATTGATATTTGGTGGACTAAAAACAATCTTCCCGTAAATTCTAAAAACCTCCAGCATGTTAACATTAAAAAAATGGACGAATTCACGAGTGTATTGTCCATCGATCGTCTTTCTCCCGAACATAATGGCAACTACACTTGTTACGCCAAGAACGATGCCTCAGTTGCTTCGTTTACAGCTTCGTTATCAGTAAATGGTAATTATCATGATTATGTCAGTCATATATTCAAGAGCATAATTTGTATAACATTATTATGAGCTGAGCCACATTCATGCGGCGGTAATAACACCAAACAACAATTTAACGTCAGAAATTATTATCAGGACAAAAGGGTTCAAATACATTAATTATAATTGGTTACTAAATTATTGTAAAGATAGTTATGGAAGATAATAATCGAACAAGACTCCCTTATTTAACCATATACAAATTAATGTGACACTTTAACCATTTCCTCAATGGAAACTACTCATGAATGTTTAAAACAGCAGCTTAAGCTATTTTTGCAGCCATTAATTTACCCAAATTAATTGTATATGTTTATTTTATTGCACGAGATTTACGTGGTTACTTTGAAAGATCGCATGAAATTATATTAACTGTTTAAAGTTCCACCACAATGGACCCAAACGCCCAAAGAAGAAATTGTAGTCATTGAAGGAGAAAGTGTAACCAGTGATTGTCAAGCAGACGGATACCCTAAGCCACATATAATTTGGATGAGAAAGTATGGCAAGTATTTATATCATATGCACCATGTTTTTCATAACGAACACTTGTAAGAAAGTAAAGCAGCAATAACTAATGCACAGGAACCGAAGATAACAATAGTGAAAAGGAGATTAAAAACGACACATTTGTGTCTGTGTTTTCGAATGGAACTCTGCAAATTCACAAGGCTTTAGAATCACTCGAGGGTTCATATTATTGCATAGCCTCAAATGGAATTGGAAGACCATTAACAACTTCCTTGAACTTAGAAATTCAAAGTAAATAAATATTTTGTCCAAAATTTGCAAGTAGTAAATGTATGTCCTTCTCATCCATGATATTCTTTCTCCAAATACACGAAATTTAAGAGCCCGCCAAAATAAATAGCCCTTCTGGAAATCATACATCAAGAAGAGGAGAAGATGCGATTTTGAAGTGTGAAGCTACTGGGAACAAGCCATTATTAATGACGTGGTTTGCTGGTGGTAAACAACTTCCTGATCCAAGGCTTACCAGGTAATAATTTACATGGCAAATCTGCAAAACATCGAGGGCATCGAATACCTTTTCAGTTATCAAACATGAAACTACTCAAGGAACTAGATACTAAAATAAAGCACCGACTATAGATATTCCACAAAGCAACAGAACTCAAATGGAAAAGTCATCTCGGAATTACACATTGAGAAAACTGGCAAAGCCGATTCAATCGAGTTCAAGTGTCTCGCAAAGAACGATTTCGGAGAAAGCAGTTCAAAGATGTGGCTTATTGTGCAAGGTAATGTAATCATTAAGGTCAAGATTTAATTACAATAAAGTAGCATGGAACATATAAATATATACGTATATTATTGGGCAATAGGACGTCCTGATCCTCCTCATGGTGTTAAAGCTGTTGGAAGAGGAAACCGAACAGTTGAGATCACATGGCTTATTCCGTTTGATGGCAACAGCGCCTTGATTAGATTTGTAATCGAACACAATGAGAAAGGAGGTATACACTTTTGTATTGCTTCAATATTTCTGATTGAAACTAATTATGATATTGGTAATATTAAAATGACATTAAGGTATTCCAAAAAGTCAAACTGTCAGCGGAAGAAGTACTGGTTTAATACTTAAGGAACTGAAACCCTCTACGACATATCAAATTTCAGTAGCAGCTGAAAATGACATTGGCAGGAGCGAAGCTGAGGGAGTTGCAGAGATTACACTCTCTGGAGAAAGTAATATGTTAAAATATTAGTTATTCGATTATTGCATCATGCTTCAAGTTATTAAATTCGAACTTAGCTCCGAGTGGCGAACCTCAAGATATCAACGTGAAAGCTATAAATTCACAAAGCTTACAAGTTTCATGGATGGTATGTATTGTGAAAAAAAACCGTTCAATATACATAAGAGCTGGCTTATCTGCGCTCATTCTGCTAATAAAATATATTCAGCCCCCACCAAAACAAACATGGAACGGAAATATCCGCGGATATTTCGTTGGATACAGAGAAGCCAACTCCAGATCATCATATGACCTTAAAATGTTGGAAGTACCGGACGGCTACAATCAAGGAATATCATTCCAATTATCAGAATTGAAAGAATTTACGAAATATGCCATCATTGTTCAAGCTTTTAATGATTATGGAAAAGGACCAGCATCGGAAGAAATCCTGATCATGACAAGCGAAGAAGGTGAAATTGTACATTTTTTCATAAATCTGGTCAAGGTCTTATTCAAATCTGTATATATTGCATAAAGTACCAAAACATGCGCCAATAGAGGTGTCCTGCTTTCCATTGGGATCAGATAGTATTGCAGTTTCATGGTCCCCACCACCTTCCAAATTTATACATGGCATCCTAAGAGGCTATAGGATAATATATTGGCCAGTTGAATCGTGGGATGGTAGGTAAGGTGAACATTCACCATTTTGGTTCCGAATAGTTCGTATTATATACTGCATGAACCTAACTAAAAACATAATTCATTTTGCCTATATTTAAACATTTCATGGCATGTATGTATCAATAGGAAAAATGGTTTTCAAAAAGCTGAACACTTCATCAACAACGGCAACTCTAATGCATTTAGAGAAGTTTACGAACTACAGCATCCAAGTGACATCATATACAATGGCTGGAGATGGAGTAGCTAGTCCACCAATATTTTGCCAAACTGCTGAAGATAGTACGAGAAAATCACATTTCTTACCTTCAATTTTGAAAAGTTTGCAACTTCATCTATCATTCCAGTTCCTTCCAGCCCATCAGAAATTAAGGCATTTCCAGCTTCAGAAGAATCCGTAATAGTTGTATGGCGGCCTCCTGTACAAAGAAATGGGAAAATTGTTCATTACACTGCATATGTCGAGCAAACATCAAGCCTTCATAAAGTACAATAGTAATATTATTTAATTCCAATCACAAATGTGATACAATATTACTCCCATAGACATCACGTAAGCACATCATGCAAGCGAATGGAAATTATTATGAGGTTCGAAACCTCCAAAAGGTTCCCTATGCTTTTTCTGTCACTGCCTCGACTGCCATCGGAGAAAGTACTACTTCAAAACAAGTCATGTCTACTCCAGGAGAACTAAATTGTAACATTAAATTAATTGTGCCCGTGTTAGCATTTCAGTAATGTCATTGTTGTTTGTAGTTCCGGCAAAATGTGCTGCTTTCAATGAACATGTAAAACATCCAGTTGGAAGCCAGCTTCAGCTTCAGTGCCCAACGGCAGGGAATCCATTACCACAGAGAACGTGGTTTTACGGGTGATTTTTTTTTAAATTACAACTCAATATTAACATATATGCGCATTTTAAATACAAATTTGAGCATTTTTATAGTGGTCAACAACTGCTCGTAAATGAGCGCATTCGGTTACAAACAGATGGTTCGCTTCAGATAGGTAATTTGCAAATACTAGACGGTGGAAACTATACTTGCATTGTTGCAAACACACTTGGCAGAGATCAAGTAATATATTCTGTTTCAACAGAAGGTGAATTTTCGTTTACCCATTTCCTTAATAAATAATTATATAT
>WWPM01021049.1:0-18569 GCA_023279145.1 Glomeris maerens
TAGTGAGTCTATTGTCAATTCATGTATAGAATTTCAAGTTGAAATTGATATTGACACAATGCCGCACACGTGCGCCATTTTTGCAGCTGTGAATTGTCATCGTATTCGCAAGTTTTTTTTTTTGATGCCAAGCTTCTGTATTTTTATAAAAGAAATCACTATTGAATTATTGATAGTATTGTAGTTTTTCCCATTTTATTTTTTCCATTGAAAGATAATTGATTGGAAGTAACAAAATCGCGATCTATACTGACTCATAGAACGAACGTACTCGGCAGAAGCCGGATCGACGAATGATGACGTCACAGATGTGGAATGGACTCTCTCCACTCGCCGCCGATTGGCCCGTTTGCACGCACGCGCCGTTGAAGCAAGCCTTTCATTGGCTGCGAGTGCAGTTTCTTCTCCCCAGCGTCTCTTTCGACTCGCCCCAAGGTACATATAGGAGTTGTTACACCGTAGCAGTATCCCAATTTGTTTTACGTCATCACGATGCGTTCTTCACAGATAATAACGCGCAGTGACGTCATAGTTGTGTTTTCCTCCCTGATTGGCCTGACGGAAAAGGTATTTAAAAACCCGCGTCGCTGATTGGCTGCCACCGTCTGTTTGCAACGTCGATCGCCGCTCCCTCTCTTGCAAAGGCGAAAAACATGTCGGCGGCTGCAACGAGGAGCGATCGGCGGCGCTGGGATGGGCAAGGAACTAGGAAAATGACGCCGAAATCGCCGTTAAATCGCGTCTTGGCGATCGTGGGTTTAGTTGTCGTGTTTTTCGAACCGAGTTTTGGGTTTTATTTGCCCGGATTAGCGCCGGTGACGTACTGCAAGGAAGGGACAGGAAAAGAGGAATGCAAGGTGAACAAATATACAACTACTACGTGTACTGTACAAACAAAAACCGTCGATTTATTTGTCAGTGATTGCGAAAACAACATTTAGGGCGCCGGATTGAGTTCATTTGGGGGGTTTATTAACGCTGGAAACGATGACGTGTTTCGAATCTACCCCTTTCGATCGTAACTGCGCATGAGCGTTTGGAAGATGAGAGAGCGGTAGCGGCTGGTAGTTGCGGTCGAAGTATCAGGTGCGGTACTGTGGGGTGGTTTCACTATTCATAGGGGTGCGTCGTTGATGGGAATACTGTTGAGCTCAGCCACTGTGCAATGTGAACCCCCCTTTAGCACGAAATAGACTTTCACTTTCCATACATAACGTCACCAGAGCACGGGACGTGTCGATTCGGTCGCCATATCAAAACGTATCGTTTGTTTGTATCGAAACGTCTTGGAAGGATGTATTGACGTGTATCGACAGTGTTTTAGGCTGTATCGATACGTATCGACGCAGTTTTAGCCCGTATCGAAACGTCTGGCTTTGTAAATGTTTTAGGCTGTATTGATACGTATCGACGCTGTCTTGACCATATCGACACTGCCTTAATACGTATCGAAAATTGTCGACACTACCTTGACACGTATCGAAAATTATCGACAGTGTCTTGTCCCGTATCGAAACGCATCGACAAAACTCACTTGACCAGTTTCGATGCTGTCTTGACTCGTATCGGTATGTATCGACACTGACTCGACCCGTATCAAAACGTATCGACAATTCCTTCACCCGTATCGAAGCGTAACGACGTTGCCTTTGCCCGTATCGAGACGTATCGCCGCTGTTTTACCTAGTATCGATATGTATCGACACTGCCTAGACCCATATCTAAACGTATCAACACTGCCTTGATCAGTATCGAAACGTATCAATGCTGTCTTGACCCGTACAGAGACATATCGATGCTGTCTTGACTCGTATCGATATGTATCGACACTGCCTAGACCCGTATCGAAACGTATCGACGCTTGCCTGATCCATATCGAAACGTATCTCTCGTGTCTTGACCCGTATCGATATGTATCGACACTGTCTTAGGCTGTATCGAAGCGTTTTGACTGCGCGTGAAGCCACAGTCTGTCGTATTATAACCGTTTTCTTCTTCCTGCAGACCAAAGTGGATTTGTACGTGAACCGGCTGGACTCCGAGGAATCCGTAATCCCGTACGAGTACAGCCAGTGAGTGAAACGAGTACGAACCGTGACTTTCCCTCCGATTGACATATAACACTTCGCTAACACCCGATTCCAGTTTCGATTTCTGCCAAGCCTCGAAGAACCAAGAATCCCCGGTCGAGAACCTCGGCCAGGTTGTCTTCGGCGAAAGGATCCGGCCTTCCCCGTACGTCCTCAAGTTCATGCAGAACGAGACGTGCAACGTGCTGTGCTCCAAGGTGTACCACCCGAAGGCTGAAGACGAGATCAACCGGCTCAAGCTCCTCAAGAAGGGCATGCACATGGCGTACCAGCACCATTGGTGAGGTATAAGGACCTAATTAGAAAGCGAGGTCTATAGGGCTTCTTCCCAGGATCGTGGACAACATGCCGGTGACGTGGAGCGACCCGGAGACGACCACCGGCTACTACATGCCCGGCTTCCCCATCGGCTGCTACTTCGACAAGAACAAGTCGCCCTCGTACGGCTGCAATGTCGCGGTAAGATAGACTAAAAGGGGGCTTTGATCGGTAAGGGAAATACACGAGAACTTCTTTTCTCGCGTTAGCCTGCGGGCGGGATGATGGACACGTACTACTTGCACAACCACGTGGACATCACGGTAGAGTACCACCATAACCCGGACGACGCGAAGCTGGTCGGGGTGGGGTCCTCGCTGGACAACGGCCGCATTGTGGCCGTCAAGATTGCCCTGAAAAGGTACGCGTCTGTCCGAAACCCCCTTTCCCTCGTTTTGTGCCGATAAAACAAATCGTGAATCTCTCGAACATGTTGCAGCATCAAACACGCGCAGGGTCCTTCGCCGTGCACTTCCGACGAGTTCATGTTGATCCCGTCCGGCGAGTTGACGGCCGACTTGAACATCACGTACACGTACTCCGTCCAATACGTGGTAAGCTTGGTACCGTGTCATTCCGTCGCACGACAAAATATATTGCCAACAGAAATTGTTGGACAAAATTTATATAGAGGGTGTTTCAAAAAGAATATCCCATCTTTGAGAAATAGTTGCGTGGCAACGAAGCAAGTTACAGACCAACACCACCTACTGTTGTAAGGAAGAGATTCTCAAGTTCAATTCTGTTGCTAATAGGTGGCGCTAAGCGAACTTGTTATTGCGCTATCTCATTATCAAGACGACTACTGCTCAGCAAAATGCGTTCTGTGTAATTCAATTCGGGAAAACGGAATCCGCGATTGCCGCGCAACATGCTTTTTGTCTGAAATATGGAACTGAGCGTCGAAACTTACCCGGGTTCCTAAAACCGTGATATTTTTTTCGTCTGCGCAAGAAAAACGAAGTTATACGGTGGTCTTCGCGATGGGACTACATCCTGAACGGCACGCGCCAGACCAACATCCAGTGGTTCAGCATCCTGAACGCGCTCGTCATCGTGCTCTTCCTGTCCGGCATGGTGGCCATGATCATGCTCCGTACGCTGCACAAGGACATCGCGAGATACAACCAGATAGACTCGGGGGTAAGGGTGGCTGCACAGTTAGGTTACTCTTTTCTCGGTGGGGGGAAAAAATAAATGAACGCAATCCTTAGGAGGACGCGCAGGAGGAGTTCGGCTGGAAGCTGGTCCACGGCGACGTGTTCCGGCCGCCGAGGCGCGGCATGCTGCTGTCCGTGTTCCTCGGCAGCGGCGTGCAGGTCTTCACCATGACCGTCGTGACGCTGGGGTTCGCCTGCCTCGGCTTCCTGTCCCCGGCTAACCGCGGGGCCCTTATGACCTGCGCCATGGTCTTGTTCGTGTGCCTGGGCACGCCGGCCGGCTACGTGTCCTCGAGGATATACAAAAGTAAGGCGGGTTTGTTTGTTGTTCCCACGGGACGATGAGGTAACGGGAAGTCCTTGGCGTGTAGGTTTCGGCGGCGAGAAGTGGAAGTCCAACGTGCTGCTCACGTCGCTGCTGTGCCCCAGGTAAAAGTTAGGCCTTTATCCATTTAAGACTCGATTGAAGCTTTCTCGAGTCTCCCGAGTCCATCCCTTATTTCGTTTTTGTGGGATTATAAGCGGTTTTTGAGTTACACAGTGGGCAATAAGTTACAAACTTGTTACACGCTTCTCAAGTCAGCAAAATATCGCTCCTGAAAACAGTTAATTTTAATCTTAACATTAGAATGTGGTTTATAATTACATTAAGCAGGTATAGATGTCAGACGTACGTGTCATGACGTCTTTCTTGGTTTAATATTAACGAAGTAAAAAGCAGCTATTGGTGTGATACAAACCTTCTGCGCACCCTGTATTTGAATGATGAAAAACCCTTTTCTCACAAAAGAGAACACTGCTACACGTGTTCTTTATTGGTTGACCTGTAAGTTTGGACCTGATGATGTCTCACTGATGAGTCGAAACTAGTTGTCAAAAAAACACGCATAGTGTTTCAACTGTTACTGTACGGGTGGTTTACGGGTTTTTGAAACGGCAGCATCGTGTTCGGGCTCTTCTTCGTCATGAACTCCATCTTCTGGGGGTACGGGAGCTCGGCCGCGATCCCTTTCACGACCCTCCTCGCGCTCCTGGCCCTTTGGTTCGGCATCTCGCTGCCGCTCACGTTCGTCGGCGCGTACTTCGGCTTCCGCAAAAGGGTACGTGTATCCCCCAATTTTCCTCGGCCCGAGTCATTCTCCCAACCATCTTTCTTCCCTTCCCTCGCAGACGATAGACCATCCCGTGCGCACGAACCAGATACCGCGCCAGATCCCCGACCAGTCGTTGTACACGCAGCCTCTCCCCGGCGTGATAATGGGCGGCGTGCTGCCGTTCGGCTGCATATTCATCCAGTTGTTCTTCATCCTGAACAGCATGTGGTGAGTTCTCGAAGCGCGAGTAGTTCCGAATTCAGAGTGTTGAGGTCTCCTTGCGCTTGAAGGGTGAACCAGATCTACTACATGTTCGGCTTCCTGTTCCTCGTCTTCATCATCCTGGTGATCACGTGCTCGGAGACGACGATCCTGCTCTGCTATTTCCACCTGTGCGCCGAGGACTACCACTGGTGGTGGCGGTCGTTCCTGACGAGCGGCTTCACGGCCTTCTACCTGTTCGCCTACTGCGTCCACTTCTTCTTCACCAAGCTCCACATATCGGGCTTCACGTCCACGTTCCTCTACTTCGGCTACACGCTCATCATGGTGTTCCTCTTCTTCCTCCTCACCGGCGTCATCGGCTTCTTCGCGTGCTTCTGGTTCCTGCGCAAGATTTACAGCATCATCAAAGTAGATTAGGGGGACCCGTTTCAAAGTTTCAGCACGCAGCACGTTATTTAAAAAGAGAAGAAACGGAGAGACTGACGCACCTTGACGATGACGAAGATGTAGCGTACCGAGTTGAGGGAAAGCGGGATTCGGAAAAAAAATGATAATAATAATATACAGCGATCACGGTTTCGTTTGACGGACGAGATGCGCGCAATCGCATTTATTATTGAGCGCGTTGCCGGCTAACGATGACACGTGCCAATAAAGCCATCCGTTCTACATTGTGCTCTGTGTGTCGGAGCCGGACTTATCCGTCAAACCGTTAATTGATGACAGTCCCAGTTTGTTTTTTCCAGATCCGGCTCGAGAAAAAGAAAAAAAGTGGTATCAGGTATACAAATGTAGGTTTTTGACGGATTAGGTTAGAAACAGTCGTGATGATGGCGGCGTGTCGAAGACGAGGAACCGTCTCCTGGCAGAATGTCATCTCCAGGGGCCACTATTTGCTGCTGGCCGTCTACGGCATGGACGTGGCTAGGAAGCGACCGATGATGACCAGGGTCCAGCTCGGGATCATCTTCAGCTTTCAAGTATTCGTAATACACCGCAGTACCTCGGTTTACGGATATTAATTGGTTCCAAAAAAAGCTTCCCTGTCTTTCGTAAACCAAGGTACCGCTGTATTTTTTCTTTTTATATTTCACTCGAGTCTCGTTCAAGCGGTGTTCGCAAAAATGTGCCGATACGGCAATAAATACAAAGTTATTTACTTGTTGAAAGGTAAAATGTAACATTTATTGATGCGGATAACTTGAGAACGTCTCAAACAAGTCTTTTTCTTTTAATCCGTAAAATCCCTAATCCGTTAAAAATAACGTGGTTTCAGGTTTTTGAGAAATACGATAGGGCGTTTTAAGGCTCGGCTTATAAGCAGAGAAACTAAAAAGGATGAAATAAGTAAAAAAAGGTTTTAAAAAACATGTTTTACAGATGCACTGAAATTTACAGAATAATTTACAACACCTACAAGGGCAGAACGAAAAATAATGCCTGTTTGCCTGTAACTTTTTTAGTTTTTAACCCATTTTAAAAATTCTTTCACTGAATGAAAGTTCCTTATGCCCAGCACACGGGACAATATTCGCTTTTCGACATAGTCCCCTTTTTCCCCCACGCACACGCGCCAAAGGTGAACAAGTTTTCTTATTCCGTCGGTCGAAGAAGTCTGCTGAATGCAGGTCTGCCTGGGTAACGCGACTCGTGTGTGGCCTGGCTTTGCCGCGTTGCAGGATCGCCCGATGCCCTGGGCGAACATGGCTCACACGTGCCCGCAGTCCCCCAAGTGCAAGGAACTCCTCAAGGGGCAGAGATTCACTGGGGATGATGAGATCAAGACAGCAGTTTGCAAGTGGTGCCGCGATCAGTCTGTAGTCTTCTTCGTCAACGGAATAAAAACTTGTATTCGATTTATAAAGAAAGAATTTACGGACCTCGAAGCGTTAATAAGTGCGTTTGCAGGTTTTTTACTTCGTGACCGTTTGCGGCACGGCCCTCAAGTACTGGATAAGGGTGAGTTCGTCCAGCTATATCCGCGACTCGTTCAGCAACTTCAGCTACATGCTGGACACGGCCACCTCATTCGTCGAGTCCTTCTTCCTCCTGGTCCGCGGTCACCGTCTCGCCGATACGCTGGACAAGTTCGCGACCGAGATGGCCAGGCTGGACAAAGGCGACCGTCACCCGTTCGTCGTGTCGCGGCGGTTATTTCTCATGGGCGTTGCGTCCGGCAAGTATAAGGGTCTCGGGAACGGTTTAAAGCTACGCTTAGCGCATTTACTTTTACGAGTTATGTTGGGGCTTATAATACCCCTGGCGCGAAAAAAAACAAGCGACCTTTATACAAAATGTGATCGAACAAATGAGCTTGAACTACCAATTTCCAGTTGTCTTTATTTTTTCTGCTAATTGTGTTGTGCATTTGGGGTTAAGATAACGTCTATCTTGTCCAGCATAAAAACTGAATAAGATGTTACGTAAGAATCATCATTTCGTTTGCCTTCAATGTGGTCCTTTCCTTGTGAGTTGGGCTGCCAGATTAAGGGGCCTTTGCATTCAGTTCTGCAAGGTGCTGTTCGCTAATTAGCTGGACACATGAAACGATCCTGGCTGGGCCACCAATGAGCTTGTTTAAGCCTTTTGGGGGTTCGGTTCACAGGACTGACCCAACTATTCCTCATGACATCCACGATCTGGTTGAAGCCTAAAGGCAGCATCGAGAGCTTTGCCTCGTCCTACCTGTGGCAGACAAACCCGTTGCCAAGACACAAGCGAGCCTACAGTATCGTGCAGGACACGTACGACATCTCGTACATCGTCTTCATCGACATGTTCTTCTGCACGTTCCTCAACTACTTCGTCTTCTGCGCTTACATCGCCTACAAGACGTTCCAGGTTAACTAGATTCATCATCGAGTTTAAGGCGTAAACTTTCTTAAACAGGGGCATTGCAGGCGTTCAACGAATCAGTTGTGAGGAGGTACGCACGCAGGGTACGGCAACTGAGCGAAGAGGTGGCCCTCGTGATGCAAGCCCACAAGAAGTTGTCCGACCTGGTGTCCGAAATGAACGAGGTGACCTCCACGCTGGTGTTCGCGGTCGTGTGCCTGACTTCGGTGAAGATCTGCGTGTCGGTGCGCGCCAACGCCGGCGTGTCGTCGATCTGGGAGGCGATCGACATTGCCAGCATCTTCTTCTCCGCCTTGCACCTGCTCGGCTTCTTCTTGGCTAGCGCGATGCTGAACGCGGAGGCCCACAAGATTCCCGACATCTTGGTGGCGTGCTCCCAGACGGGGATGCCGGCTTACAACGAGAAGGTCATCTTTCCCTAGACTTTGCACGAGAGAACCCGATACCGACACCTTGCCTAAGAACGTCCGCACGTTTAAGCCTTTTTCCCCAACACTAGGTCTTCGTATCTTCCACTCTTCTGTGGGAGCAAATATCCGCGAACCCCATCGGCCTCAAAGCGAGCCGTTACATCCTCCTCAGTTACGAGTTCATATCCTTGGTTAGTACCGCGTCCAGTGACTCGTATCTCCCGTAACACTATTTTAATCTCCGGCTAACGATTTTTTATTTTCGATCGCAGACGTTTGGAACCTTGATCACGTACTCGGTCATATTGTACGAGATGGCCAAGTGAAGCGACAAGTTTCATTTCACTGAAGGATCGTTAACTGACTTGTTTCCAACCTCTCTCGAGTGATTGAAAGTGGTTACGCAGATAGTACAATAATTAAATACAAAATGCATAGTTCCATTGCTTTCTTTATCTATACTCTCACATCTCCATTGAATCACTTAGTGCCTTTCTGTTTAATATTTCAGTTTTTGTTGTTTTTTTTTAGGTGGTAGACGGGTCCAATGAAACATCAAAGGTAATTTAAACGTGAACTGACATTGTTTTCTAAGGTACCCTGGAAATTACACTGAAGATTAATCACCGAAAAGTAAAACTACGATGAAAACTCTCTTAGTGGACACTCCGTCAAAAGCGAAAACCTCTAATCAGCAGACATGTTCCCGTACGGGAGGTCACAGTTCATTTCGACACGTGCCTGTTGGCCACCGATTTGAAAATGGTGGTCCTTAGCAACCTACAACTTAATAAATTTAAATACACTGTACTAATGAAATTTTAATGCAGCAAATACGTTTAGTGACTTAGAAATAAGAAGTAATATTATATTTCTGCATCGGGCGAACATTTTGAAAGCTCGCTTTTCGAAAAATGTCCATAAAATCTGTTCCAAGTAACTTAGAGGAAAAAAACGGAAATTATTCATCCTCGCAGGGATGCATTTAAAGAAACTATTCTTTGTCAACGGAATAAAAAACTTGCTCATCTTTGGCGCGTGTGCCTGGGGAAAAAAGGGGACTAATTGACGATTCACTGCATGGAAAGCGTACATGTGCAAACCGGTATTGAGCACAGGTGCCTAGTTGGCATTCAAAGTTTGACAGATACTAGGTTTTGGAAGGAGACGTTTTGTCTTTTCGAGGCACTTTTTTATGGATCCTCCTCTAAACGATTTTTTTTTTTGCCCTGTTACGTAAACAACAAAACTGGTTTAATTGTGTGCGCCGTGTTCAGCCAGAGGTTGACCACACCGTATCTTTTATCAGCACTTATTATATTTGTTTATTAACAAGCAAATTGTATTGTCAATCCTTACATAATAGTTACTAAGAGTCAATTGTAAGCAGAGACGCGATGACGACATATCCAATTAGAGGAACAGTCGCCTTGCAGACGAATGTCATCTCACGGGGTTACCATTTGCTGCTGGCCATCTACGGCATGGACGTGGCAGGGAAACGACCGAAGACGACCAGGGTCCAGCTCGGGTTCATCTTCTGCTTTCAAGTGCGTATTCCTAAACACTGTAGTACAGTGGCGGACATTCGTTTAAGAACATGCACTTTTGTTGCAATTGCGGCAATTAAAAATTTATTTCACAGTTAAATCTATTTTTATATTGATAAAAGAGTACTAAGAAATGATTCTGACAAAAAATAATAGACATAATAGGGTAATCACCCGAAAACAAAATCATGAAAACTGTATTATGACTCTTTGGAACCTGGACATTCGTTTAAGAAAATGGGTTTAAAATGCAGTAAAATTGATTCAAATGGGGTGTGATCATCCTTATTGATGATACAGTCAACTCCGCATAACTCGATGCGCTCGGGACCCCAAAATCTTATCAAATTATCCGAATATCGAGTTAACTAGCATTTTTAGCATTATATATTGCAAACCGAGACATGGCGGTAATATCGAGTTAACCAGTTTATTGAGTTAACCGGAATCGAGTTACGTGAAGTTGACTGTATATTGATAGTTACGGCTTTCAATATTGAAAATAAAATTGCGTCTTCTGTGATCAATGTATTTCAAGCAGCATAAATAGCAGTGTTGAAATCATTGGCTCCTCTGAACTCTTGCTCATTTGAATAAAATTTGTGAACTAAGATGCCCAACAGGTTCTTAATTGAATCATGTATTGTTATCAACCGGTCAATGTTATTATTTATGCTGCGACCCAATGTGATCGCATTAAGTGGCTCTTCTACTGTATCTGAACCCATTCGGGACAGTTTCATTGACACATGGCTGTGTCCGGCTGCAGGTTTTTTACTTTTTGACCTCGTGCATGACTGCCGTCAAGTTCTGGACCATGGTGCACTCATCCAGCTACATCCCCGACTCGTTCATCAACTTCAGCTACACTCTGGACACGGCCACGTCCGTCGTTGAGTCCTTCTTCCTGCTGATATACGGTCATCGGCTTGCCGTCGTGCTGGACAAGTTCACGGCCGAAATGTCCAGACTGGACACTGGCACCCATCGCCTGTTCGCGGGGTCGCGGCGGTTATTTTTCATTGGCCTTGTGTCCGGCAAGTATCGGGGTCTCGGATGGGGGAAAGTTTGGAGTCATTGTCGGTTCAACCAAACTTTACCGCCAACTAATAAAAGATCCAACTTTATCGTCTAATCGTTTTTTATTCAAATGAAAGCCGCACCACTTTCTCATCCTTGAATGAGCAGGATGGACCGGTTTCAAGTCGGCTTAAAAATTTGTATTTTAATTGACACTCTTCGCGAGATATATTTAGAAACCTTGCTTTTCCCCTCTTCTTCCTTTGTTGTACTTTAATGATGTCAACCAAAAATCGGCATTTTTGATGTAACCCGCCCACACTTGTTGTTTTTCTGTCAATTCCAGTCTGACAGACATGTGAAAGCAACGAGGTGATGTCAGGTTCACAAACCTGAACCCACCCACCCCAGTCATCATTCGTCATTAAAGTACAGTGCTTTACGCGACACGTGACCAGAACTGCAGGGTTTCCCACTCGGGGCTGACCCTTTAAAAATACGAATCGCTCTGCAACACGTGCATGTAACATCATTTATCAGGGCCCAAAATATTCACAATGTTTTGGAGAATTGGTTGAGTGTAATAAAAATATGGCTTGGATAGTGACGTCCAAGCTTCTAGGAATCAGTCCCTGTCCGGTTTCTGCCAGTTCAGCCTAGTCTTCTTGAGGCTGCCTGTTTAGTTACCCAATGTGCCCGGAGTTGTCTTGAGTTTATTTGTTTTGTGCCTTTTTTTTAGTTTGATCTACAATTTAAGATAGTCTTTTATTAGTTGGCGGAAAGCTTTGGTTGCACTTTTTATGTCTCCATGTTTTAGTCCCGGTTTCTTGTCTCCTACTTCGACGGCTTCCCACGTTTCTGCTGGCATTAAGACCTTTATTTGTTAGGATTTACATAATGTGATGTACAATACGAAATTGACTTTGTTAGGCCACGAGATGAAGCGCCTTTACATTTAGAGTGGCCTAGTAGGCACTGTACTGTTGGCCAATTGGCTGGACAAGAAGCGAAGGCCTGCCTGGGCCACCAATGAGCTTGTTTAAGCCTTTTGGGGTTCGGTTCATAGGACTGACACAACTAATCCTCATGACTTCCTCGATCTGGTTGAAGCCGCACAGCAGCACCATTAAATTTGCCACGATGTACCTGTGGCAGGCAGACCCGTCTTCGGGGGACATGACAGTCTACAGTTTCCTGCAGAATACGTACAACATACTCTACATCTTCTTCACCGACATGTTCTTCTGCGCGTTCCTCAACTACTTCATCTTCTGCGCTTACATCGCCTACAAGACGTTCCAGGTTAACTAGATTCACCGTCGAGTTTAAGGCTTATACTTTCTTAAACCTCGTGTCATCGCAGACGCTCAACAAATCCGTTCTGAAGAGGTACGCGGGCAGGGTACGGCACCTGAGCGAAGAGGTGGCCCTCGTGATGCAGGCCCATAAGAAGTTGTGCGACCTGGTGTCCGAGATGAACAAGGTAATGGCTAAGGCAGATATGAGACGCGTTCCCCGTCTAATTTCTTACGGGTAGACTTGGTCTACTGACGTCTACCCATCGCTACACCCCTAGGTGACCTCCACGGTGATGTTTTTGGTCCTATGCCTGACTTTGATGAAGATCTGCATATCGGTGCGAGGGATCACCAAAGTGTCGACGTTCTGGGACGCGGCCGACATCGTCAACCTCATCTTCACCGCCACGCACCTGTTCGGCTTCGTCTTTGCGAGCGCCATGCTGAACGCGGAGGCCCACAAGATTCCCGACATCTTGATGGAGTGCACCCAGACGGGGATGCCGGTTTATGACGAGAAGGTCAATCTCTGTCGTTTCCGTACTTGCGTGTTGCAAGCGTCTACATCAAAACCAACTAAAGAGGTAAGCGGAGGCATGGCTAAAATCCTGTCAATCCGTAAATAGGATGATAGTTTACTTCAGCCTTAACTCTCAGAGTTAAAATGGCAGCATCCTGTCTGTAATGTGCATTCCCAAACAAATTTATAACTATATTATGTCATTTCCTCAATTACGAGGAAAGATGGCAGTGGAGGGGAAGAGAAATTCAGGTGGTGAAAGAATACACGTAGCAAAACTCAAAATATAACGAAGTGTATAAGTGGATTATTCCGAAAACAGGAATGGCAAAGTATTTGAATGAGAAAGTATTTAAAGGGAAGGAAAGAGTGCACTTCACCAGAGTGAGGCTAAGCAACGAAGCGAGAGCGGCCCAGTATTGGAAGGATACAGAAGACCGACTGTGCCCAGATTGCAAACAAGAAGAAACAACGGAACACCCAGCGTTAGGATGTATGAAAGAACATGGTTGGATAGAAATAAAAGATAGAAGAAAAAAGTTACAGTCTGTGCTAAAAGAGGATGGACTAGAATGGAAGAAAAGAATTTCTGAACAGACCGTGTGATATATAATGTATTATTTAAAATAGGAGGGTGGAGAAAATTATAAACCCCCCCCCCTTCAAAACCCAAGTGGGAAAGAAGTAAAATAAATATATAAGAATGCACTTAGCATTTACGTTCCGAAGTAATAATGGGTTTGAAAAGTAATTTAATAACGTGATAAAGAAAGCCTCGGTAGCAGCTAAACGTATTGGGAGTGTCGGGGAGAGGTTTTTTGAAAATGATATCAAGTTAAGAATATGCTTGTTTGATAAGATGGTGCAGACAGCTATATTATATGTGTGCAGAGGTTTGGGGGTGGGAAAAGAGATTAGATTCAGATAAGAAATTTTATAGATATATGCGAGGAATACTAGATGTAGCAAGGTGTACCCCGGATTGGATGATTCGGAAAGGGATGATTCGGAAAGTGGTAGGTCGGGATGCGATTTGGATTACATCTATGCGACTGGCCTATAGATTTGAGGAGAAGAAGGATTTAGGAATGGAGAGATTTATAAGGGCCGCGATTGATTGGAGAAGAGAGGAAGGTGTGACATTTGGAGGTGGCGGATGGAGGCAGAAGAGGATATATGGGTCATCAGGGTTGCCAGGTTGAAAAAGATCTGGAACGGAGAATCAAAGACATGGAATGCGAGTGTCAAGGTTTAATAGGGAATATATTTGGATAGCACCAAGAACAGAGATGGCGGAATAATTGGAATAATTGGTTTAAGAAAAAAGAAAGGGTGAGATTCACAAGAACAAGGATGGGGAACGAGGCAAGAGGGTCAAGGAGGTGTCCGGACTGTGATGAAGAGGATACGATGTCCCATGGGGTGCGAAGGAACAGGAACCCAGGATGGAACGGTGCTACTTCTTTAGTTGGTTTCGGTGTAGTGGCATTTCTTGAAGTCGATGGACCTTACAAGGGAAATGGCTGACCCTTCAGATTCCGATTAAATCATTATGATGTTTTGTAATTGCCTTTAAAGACCTTCTCTGAACATGTCCCTTTACCCCTTCAAATTAGGTCTTCTCGTCTTCAATTCTTCTCTGGGCCCAACTATCCGCGAACCCCGTCGGCCTCAAAGCGAGCCGTTTCATCCTTCTCAGCCACGGGTTCATATCCCAGGTATAGCGTACCCTTATTTCCTTCGTACAACATTACTTTATTTTCTCGATTAACAATCTACGTTGGGGTTGCAGACATTTCAAATCATCATCACGTACACGCTCATTTTGTACGAGATGGCCAAGTGAAAGCGACACGTTTCTTTTCGCGGTCCGTCTTTACAAGTTCCAACTTCCAACAACCGTCTTCTCGGGTCGATACTCACTTTGATACCCACGTATCTCAACCTCGGGATGTAATGTACTCTGTTATAATGGAGACCTCTGCTATAATCGACCGTATTTGCAGTCCCTTCGGCAATTTTCCAATATAACCGAAGCAATCCTAGCAATTTTCATAATGATTCAGAGTTGCGCGTTTGTTTTATTTAAAAGGATTTGGCAGAACAAGACTTCATGTAAGTATGCGCTCAAGTGCTGCACGTGATGGTAGTTTATTTGTTACCCTTACGGGTCTTGAAAGGCAATCAAGGCATATTCTTTCATCTAACTCTTTCCAATAATGTGCCGCTTTCACATCATTTCCAAGTCTTGTCCTCGCAAACCTCACTCTCTCCCTTTTCCTGAATGTCTTGTCTCTTAAATATATTGCCATCCCTTATGCATTCAAGTACTGTATGTACGATTAATATTTCTGGGAAACTGTTTGCCCTATTACGTAACCAAACTGGTTTAATGTGCTTATTGTCCGTCCTGCGTCATATTCAGCTCAAGGTTGACCACACCATCCTTTATCGACACTTATTTTTTAAAATTTCTGAATATAACTAATGGTACAGTCAATCTTTATCTAATAGTTCAATCGTAAGCAGAGACGCGATGACGCCAAGTCCAATTGGAGGAACAGTCGCATTGCAGAAGAATGTCATCTCACGGGGATACTATTTGCTGCTGGCCGTCTACGGCATGGACGTGGCGGGGAAACGACCGAAGATGACCAGGGTCCAGCTCGGCTTCATCCTCTGCTTTCAAGTATTCCTTAAAAAACACTGTAGTACCTGGGTTTACGGGATTAATTGGTTCCAAAAAAGCATTTCTCTCTTTCGTAAACCATGGTACCACTGTATTTCCATATTTCACAGTTAAAGGTGAACTGACAAGCTTTTCTAAGGTACCCTGAAAATTAAGCCGAAGAACAATCACCCTTAAATGTTATTAATCGCTTTTTGTTTATTATAATTATAATCAAAGCATCGGTTGACGTTAATTATCACTTTCCCACTGTTTACGAAGAAATTCCCATTTCGTTTCTGCCGTAACGTGGAGAGATTAAAGGGAAAGTTCACATTAATCCCAAATTTGCAATTTATGGGCAGTGACAATGCAAAACCTGCCCCCCCCCCCCCCCCAATGAGCAAGGACGCATTCCCCAGATTACAACGTGGTGGAATTCCAGTATGAGCAATTTATTAATAAACTAATCAGCGCAAATTATTTTGTAGGCAGTCAAACCTGTTTGAATTTAATTTTTTCCCCGCGGAGAGTAGGGGTCTACTGCTGTAATGTACTAAATAAATCCAGGGCTGTTATAATATCACCAAAGAGAGAAGGAACACTGGGCGGAGAGGTATTTCCTTCATCCCGCCCTCTTTCTATAAATTAACCAATTGAAGCGTAGCATGATTTTTCGCTTACTTCTTCCTGGTACGAGTACTGGTGTTTTCTGAAACGTTAACCCTACTATACACAACTGGAATTGTACACGTGTTGAAAATACAGCGAATGGGGACAAATAGCGTTTTCTGCATGTGTTCTTCTCGATTTGTAGTGGTTTTTGCCAAAAATTACAGGGAAACTTTGCTAGATCGCCTGAACGCAGCCGCCATTTTGAAATGTCCAGCTACGTTTACTCTTTTGCCAGGAGAGCGTAATCTACACAGACAAGGCCGCCATTGGCTGGAATTTAGCCACTCCCAGTGTTCCGTCTCTCTTTGGTGATATTATATTTGGTCATTTTTGTCATTATTTTGTCATTTGTTTCTAAGATAACTCATTATTTTTTGTATTCAATTTGTTTCGACTGAGAAGCTGGTTTTTAAACTGGCTTTGGGTCCCCAGGGGTGATCACTGCGATACCCAGAAGTTCAAATAGACAATAGCCAAGTTCAGGTCCGTTAGCCCCGCCCTCCACGATACTGCTACGAAATCCGATACGACCACCGATACATTGCAAAACTGTGAGGCTTATAATTGCTGAGCACCTGCGCGACTCTTGTTAACCTTCCTCTACCTATTTTTCACAAATAGACTTGGTCGCAGTGGACAAGTTAAAACGTGGCCACTATAACAACATGTGTTGGACCTATTCACACAAAATGTTTTGCAGTTGCAGCTTTGAAATCTTTCCTAATTTATATAGAAACGAATTTTAATTCGATTATTATTTGCGTGAATCGTGTATTGTTATCAGTCGATTAATGTTATTATTTACGCTGAGACCCAATGTGATCACATTAAGTGGCTCTTCTACTGTATCTGAACCCATTCTGGACAGTTTCATTGACGTCAAAGCGTGACCTAGCTGTGTCCGGTTTGCAGGTTTTTTACTTTTGGACCTCGTACCTGACAGCCATCAAGTACTGGATCGAGAAGCACTCGACCAGCTACATCCCCGACTCGTTCATCAACTGCAGTTACACTCTGGACACGGCCACCTCCGCCGTCGAGTCCTTTTTCCTCCTCATATACGGTCATCGTCTTGCCGTCGTGCTGGACAAGTTCACGGCCGAAATGTCCAGGCTGGACACGCGCGACCGTCGCCTTTTCGCCGGGTCGCGGTGGTTATTTTTCATCAGCGTTGCGACCGGCAAGTATATAAGGGCCTCGGATGGGGGAAAGGGTTGGAGTCATTGTCAGTTCAACCAAACTTTACCGCCAACTACTAATAAAAGATCCAGTTTTACAGTTAGTCAGCAAAACTTTGCCGAGGCGAATATCAAAAGATGCAGCTGCTAACCTGCACCACTTTCTCGTCCTTGAATGAGAAAGAAGGACCGGTTTCAAGTCGGCTTCAAAAAATGTGTATTTTAATTGACACCTTCGCAGAGGTATATTTAGGAACCTCGTTTTTTCCCCTGTTCTTCCCTTTGTTACTCGACACACGTGTCCAGAACTAGATAACTACCGAATTTTCTAGAAGCTTCTAGGAATCAGTTCCTGTCCAGTTCCTGCCTAATCTTCTTGCGTGAGATGACCGTACCATGGCAGGATGTAGCAGCTGGCTATACTAATTTTATCTATTGTTAAAATACGGACGAGGTTTAAATTATGCTGAACGAAGAGGATCTGGGATGTGCTAAATAACTGCCGGGTTGCTAATTTGCTCTGAAAAAGGCTCCATCCGGTTGGCAACGAATGAAGACACGTGTGGTGTCTAATAATTAATTTATAAATCAAGGATTTTATCGTTTGGTTGAACTTTGGATGTCTCCATGTTGGATTCCGAACTACAATTCATTCAACGAAGGTTGAGAAAAATGGCCTGCCATAATCAAAGCTTATTGGATAGCAAAAATCCGCATGACATGTGGGCGGGTTTAGCAGCCAAAGCAAGATGTCTACCCGCTTGTATGCTTATAAGCAAAACGTTAGCAATTCTTGAGACATATACGTACACGTTCAGTAAAACCTCGGGATCGGGTCACCCTCTTAATAGGGTCACCTGGATGATCGGGTCGCCAAGGGCAGGCACAGAATTTTTCTTCCATAGACTGTGTGTATTAGCCTGTTGGTTAATCGGGTCACCCCGGATATCGGGTCAAGGGCCGCCAGTTTGATCCCCTTGAGCATATGCAGATCGGATAATCGAATCACCTGGGGTTTGCTGTTGAGATTTTATTTCTCTAGTCAAGCTTTGGGTCACAGCTTCGTTGTTTGCAGGCTACTGTACTTGATCAAGGAGAGCATCAAGCAAACATTTCGGAATTCTCAGCAGTGAAACAGTATGGCGACCAAAAATAACGAGTTGAATTGGGGCTTGCAGATTCATAAATGCGTGTTAATAAAAAATTCCATACCGCAATTGTAAAATGAAACGCAAGAAATTTTTCAAAAAATTTTGATACATCGGTTAATAGAGTTACCTCATAGATGGGGTCGCATTGAGGCAGGTCCCTTGGGTGACCCCATTAACGAGGTTTTACTGTACTTGCATTATGAATTGTTTATATAGTACGCAGTAGTCTCGCACATTAAACATTCCAGCCGAAATTTTGAAGTAAAATTCAAGGATATATGAGTGAATCCTACAAAAATGCAATTTAATGCCGAGGCGTTGTGTGAAACATCAAGCGTAGATTCCGCCATTTTGCT
>WWPM01021052.1:0-16215 GCA_023279145.1 Glomeris maerens
AAATATTCTCACAATCGATCCTTCACTTGTAAAAATCTTGCTAGGTGATTTTAGCAACTGGAAAGTAAATTATTACGTTTTAAATTTTTCTACTTGTTTTTAATGTGCACGCTACGTGTTTGGTATCCCACTGAATTTGTTACACCATTTTCAGTCTTACTCAATGGTCAATTGTGTCCTGAGCATTATGGCCGAGATCATATTAAGCGTTACGAATGCTGGTGAAGAAATGGATCGGAGAACTCGCATGATGCGCGACAAGTTCATGGACGAGCTGCAAAAGCACATTCACGACATTCACGCTTTTGTCAGAAGCAAATGTCTGCAAATCTGGACCCGGTTGAGTGAAGAGCATGCTATACCTCTGCGAAGAAGATGGAAAATCATTTCTCTCGCTAAGGGAAGGCTCTTGGATAAAACTCCAATGGTACGCAAGAACGCGATGCTACTCCTTGCTGCGTGTCTTGCCAATAACCCCTTTGCACCTACGGTAAACAGTAAATGGAACTTTGCGTGCTGCATAATATTTTTGATATGTAATTCTTTGAGTTGTTGAATACGAGCAGCTGAAATTGGAGGAGCTGAGAGAGAAACTCGAGGTTGAAAAGAAGAAGTTGTTCGAGATGCAGCCACAACTTGCTGATGAACAGGATCAAGAATCTGAGGAGAACTGTGAAGGTGACTGTGGAAGTTGTGAAATGTATTCACATTGTGTAATAAATGGGAAAAACTGAAGTCGACATGTAATGTATTCAGATGAGGAAGAGCCAGAAGATGAGCAGTTGATGACGATACCAGAATGTAATGAACTGACTAATAAGAAGAACTTTGTAAACTACTTGAAGGTTTGTTTACGCCGCAATTATCGGAGAGAAATTGTAGGATATTTCCTAACGCTTTGTATGGCTTTTTCCAGGATTGCATTGCATTTACTGTCGAGATGCACGATGCAATGTCAACTGTGTCTCAACTTATGCGTTCATCGACCGCATCAGATGTCCTCGAATCGATCAAGTTTTCGATCATGGCTCACAAATTTGGCATCAACCATTCTACTCTTGGAATCCAAAAGATGTTACTGTTGGTTTTCAGCGAAGAAGCTGCTGTTAGAGAGTCTGTGGTTAATGCGTTTAAATCGCTGTATGTGGAATCATGCAGGTAAAAAAAGGGCACTTTGAACGATCAATGCTTTCGTCACGCTCATCATTTATAGATGCATTTTCCGTGTGCAGTGCTGAAGTCATAGTTAAAAATCTGATCACAATGGTGACCAATGCTACCATCGGAGAAATGTTTGCTTTAGAACAACTGGTAAGTAATGTTTTCTTGATATCCATTGTGATATGCACTATTTAAAGTCGCTTGGTTTTTCATCTACCAGGTTTCTGAATGTGTGAAAAATAGAGAACTGCCTAACGGAGCTTTCGCAATTCTTTGGTCCATATTCAAAAACGAAGGTGGTAAATATGCGATTGGAGAAATGAGATCTGCTATCAGGATAATCGGAATGGCAGCCAAGTATGATGGTTTTGTTTGTTTGTTTTTTGCAATGATCTCCAGGAAAACTGTAATCGGAATCTTTGCCACTAATTTCTAGATGTAAACCGGATTTGATCAGTAACAACATTGGTTACATTGTAAATTTTGGGCTTGGTCTACAAGCTGTGAACGATTTTCAGTTTGCACGAGATGTGTGCTTGGCCATTTTGAAACTTGCTGATAGTCCAAAGGTATGTTTGTGTCATTTGTGGCACTTGGTAATAAAAGACTGTAATCTCATGATTTCACACAGGATGATGCCATCAACAAGAATCCCATCCAGAAGTTCCCAGAAGATTGCAACTTAATAAAACGATTAATCGAAATCCTTGTCAAGGGTACTGTAGCTCTCATAGTAAATTGTAGTTTCCATGCAGTAAACGTGGGTTTTGTTCGATTTTTGTTTGGAAACGTTGTCTAGGATTGCAGTGCCCGACCGATGACGCGTGGATTCCTTTTGCCGAACATGCTGTGAAGGTCATCTACACGTTCACCCAAAACCCCGATATGATTCTTGGCAAAATACTGAAAGACATCTATGTGATTATTGTTCCAGGTGAGATTTTATTGCTGCATGTTTAACATGTTGGTTCTTTGCAGTACATTTTTTTCAAACTGCAATGATCATTGCAGATGCTTCCGACTCGGAGGCAATTTGCGAGGCTTACATGTTAAAAAGATACATGGCCTTGGTTGGAATGACGGCTTGCCATCAGCTTGTCCACCTCGATGTGACCGTGTTTGGTGAGATGAAACGGCGAGCGGCTCTAGAGAGCTTGAAAAGGCAAAAGCCCAATTCGAGTCGCGCAAGGGTGCGCAACACCAAGTCTTTGGTAAACATCTTGCGTACAATGACCAAGCAACTTTGCTTAACTAAGTTTTTGTTGCCATTTTAAAGGATGAAACTTACGATGCCGTCGGAGAAGAACTTGGCCTAGCGGGCAGTGATGACGCGAACGCGGAATACATTAGCAGGATCTGCGATGAACGTCTAGTGACTGGGCCTAACCTGTTGGCATTTTTCAGCCCAACAATCTCGGCCATTTGTTCGGACCCTGGCAAGTTTAATGACCCTAACCTGTTTTCCTTGGCAACTGTTGCTCTCGCCAAGTTCATGTTGGTCAGGTACGCGATATACATACGTTCGTTTACCGTGCGATTCTTCACGGACTCCGTTTAACGTGGCTTATTTAAAAGTGCCAATTTTTGCGAAACTCGCCTGAGTTTGCTGTTCACCATCCTGGAGAAATCGAAATCGGCTGCTATCCGTTGCAACCTGTTGTTCGGGGTCGCGGATCTCTACCGCCGCTTCCCGAATCTGGTGGAGCCGTGGAGTTCGCATTTGTACAAAAGGTTGAGTGACGAAGACCTGTCGGTGCGAAGATGCACTGTAACCGTCTTGTCCAAGCTTATCCTCAACGATATGATGAAGTTGAGGGGACAAATAAGCGAGTTGGCCCTTCTGTACATCGACGACGATGAGACTATTGTGCGCATTGTAATAAACTTATTCACAAAGCTATCGCAGAAGGTAGATAAAACGCATTTCGCAGAAAACGAAAAGAATTGCATTCTGTTAAATGTATTATCTTGCAGGACAACGCCATTTATAACGTCTTGCCGGAATTAATAAGCAACATGTCCGATCCAGCGCGCACATTGAACGAAGACCATTTCCGGACGATCATGAAGTAAGTATAAGGAAGTGTTGCAAAAAAGCCTTGAAATTATGTTACTGATGTATCTAATATTTTGGTTGTTTCTGTCAAGGTTTCTGCTTGGCTTCGTTCAAAAAGACCGCCAAGTTGAATGTTTGCTTGAGAAATGCTGTCAGCGCCTTGCGGAATCGCAGTGAGTTTGCAATGCTCGTACTTCGTTTGCCAATTATAATGGAGTTTTCCCAAAAGGAACAAACGACAGTGCTGTGACTTGACCTACTGCATATTGTTGCTGAGCACCAGTGAGAAATGTGTGCATAAACTCTGCAACAATTTCTCGTCGTACAGTGACAAGTTAGTGGAGCCTGAATTGTACCAATTATTCACGTCTATCGTGGCTTCTCTAAGAAAGATTGTCAAAGTGGACATGAAGGTAGCTAAACTTGCAACAAATTTCGCCGACAACTGGCAATTTAACTTCTTAAAAACTTCACAGAGCCAACTGGATGAATTGGAAGATAAAATTGAGGATTGTCACAAAAAAGGCAATGAAGATCGATCCGTGCTCCAGAAGGTCAGAGGACGCAAAGGTATTGATCAAGATTGCGAAATTAATACCTATCCAATTGTCTAAGCTTCCTTTTAAAATTGTTTCTTTGGTGATAATTTCAGGCAATGCTTTAACGAACACCAATAGGAAAGCACCAAAACGTCAGGAATCCAGAGATTCTGACGATTCTGATTTCAGGGAGCAGTCTTTCAACAAACCACCAGCCCGCAAAAGCCGGAAAAACCCCAAATCTGTTGTCAGTGAACTTTACTGATTCGGCAATTTCGTATTGTATTTAGATTTTTGTTTCAAAGTTATCCTTGTTGTAGCTTACATCGCTAGATAATAAAGTTGGTTCCAAGAAGGCAGCTATAAGGAAAGCAAAGTTGGCCAAACTTTTTGATAGCTCCGATTCCGAATCCGGTATTTCCACACACTGACTCGTTTCGAATTTTTGCAATGCGAACTTTTAAGTGTTTACATTGTCTTCTGTTTTTTGTTTCAGACGGTTCTGACACTGAAAATATTTCGAGACCCCGAGATACGAGGCACAGCATCAGATGCAACCAGGCCAAATGATTTAACTTGCAACTTGATTCAGGATTCTATAGATTCCCAAGAAGACTCACAACATGATGGAATCTGACATTTACTTAAATTACTCGGCAATTGTCGGTCGCCGAGACGATTTAAAGGTAGAAAGGTGGCTTTCTTTTTCCGAAAACTATCCGATTTCAGCCTCGTAAGTTTCATGAATAGCTTTAATAGACAGCATACAATTGCACAAAACAAATGGCAAATAATTCACCGGGATGTCATTCATCCACTAGTGTGCGTTGCGCGTTTCAATTCTTATCGTTCTGTCGTTTTACCTCTACACTAGTAGATTTTGCTGTTCATCCCACATATTAAACGATTAAACATATTACTGTCAATTTGTCACCACTCAAAGCCGTATTAATGCAACTGTATCACTTTCATTTTGCAACAATCACACATTATTTAACCATTAACAATGTGACTAGTTGTTAAATTTATTCCACCGCAAATCTACACTAAAGTAACGAATTTAAACTCCACAATAGGTTCAAAACCCGACAAACTTATCTAAACACTAAGCAATTCACCTTTAACTATGTATGCATTACGCAATCCCAAAGACGTTCAAGATACAAGACAATTGTCACATCGTATATAATGTTCAGATATTTTTGGGAAGAATAGAAATTCATGGCTAGACACAAAGGTAAACTTGACATTGTTTCGCTTTTTTCCAAATGTTTCACACCCATTAACGGAGAACATTTTGTTTATGTCTGCGTTAACGAAGTCATAGAATTGCAAAGATTACAGTACAAGAGCTACAATAACGTGTATATGGTCTACGTGCTTGAAAGCTAACATGAACATTATCTCCCCGGCAGTGTATTTGTCTCGGGTCAACGTTACAAATAATACTTAGGATGGATGACGGAAATTGTTGCCAGCAAATTTGGCAGCAGATCCCAGTTCTTCCTCGATTCTCAGGATCTGGTTGTATTTTGCGAGACGCTCGGAACGGCACGGAGCTCCAGTTTTGATCTAAGGACGGAATTTAGCAGGTTGGCATCTTTGTTTTTTACTTGCCTGCATCGCATAATTCACAAACACTCTTGTCGATTTCTTAAATAATCACCTGGCCTGTGCTCAATCCAACTACCAAGTCCGCTATGAAAGAATCTTCGGTTTCTCCACTACGGTGAGATACCATTGTGCCCCATCCGTTAGTCTTGGCCTTCAGATGGCTGGAAAAAAGCAGACGTGTTCATGGTAAGCTGATAAACTTTTATACAGATATCAATACTTACGCATTAATCGCCTCGGTGACGCTGCCGATCTGGTTAACTTTTAGAAGCAGGCAGTTGCATGCTTTCTTGTTGACCGCGGTTTCGATGCGCTTTGGATTGGTCACCGTCAGGTCGTCGCTGGTTGGCATTTTCAAGAATTAACATTTAAAATCGAAACTTGGAGAAACGGGATAGAAATACGTTTGGGGGCTTTACCCGACAATTTGAATAGGGACGCTAGCGCTAAATGAGGTCCATGCGTCCCAATCGTCTTGATCGAAGGGGTCTTCGATCGAAGTGACTGGGTACTCGTTGACAAATTCACGGTACAAGTCTGCCAGTTTGTCAGGAGACAACTGCAAATATAATTCTGTTACATTGTGTCCTGTTTAAACTTCAGTGTCACAGGATCTTACGTATAAGCTTGGGTCGGATTTTGGATTTTTGAAATCCAGATCGTACTTTCCGTTCTTGTAGAACTCCGAAGCGGCAACATCCATGCCGATCTCGAATCGGCCAGTGTAGCCAGCTTTCTCGATGGCCGTTTTGATCAACTCCAAAGCTGAAAGCCATACATTTGTTTTGCTTTTTGGCACCCTTCCCTGCGTCTTTTTTTAAGCAACTTACCATCTTTATTGTTCAAAATGTTGGGGGCGAATCCACCCTCGTCGCCAACACTCGTGGCATCCAAACCAAATTTACCATGGATCACCTTCTTCAGGTGATGGTAAACCTCTGAACCCATTTTCATTGCTTCCGTAAAGGTATTGGCACCGGTTGGAAGAATCATGAATTCCTGCATGGCCAGTTTGTTGCCGGCGTGGCTTCCCCCGTTAATCACGTTAAATGCAGGCACGGGCAGGATAATGTTGTTGTTGCCGGCCAAGTCAGCAATATGTTTGTACAACGGGATGCCTTTGTGGGCCGCTCCAGCTTTGCAGACAGCAAGCGAAACACCTAGAATCGCGTTGGCTCCAAGTTTTGCTGTCGGCAAATTAACAGCATTAATACTGTGTAATTTAACTGCGGTAGACAACAAGTTGAAGTTGGTTGCCGTCAACTCGTACATTTGTTTTCGGTTCCGTCCAGCTGAAGCATGAAGTCGTCAATCTCTTTCTGGTTGACAACATCGAAATTCTAAACAAAAAATAAATATCAGAAATCCCTCTGGCGATGCGGCATGAATCTAGTTTTTCAACCAAATATATGCGGGTTATTAACCTTGGGCAAAAGCGCTGGCGTGATAATATCATTGATGTTGGAGACTGCTTTCAAGACGCCTATCAAGAAAACAAATATTGGTTATCGCTACGAAATGGAGACTCGTTGCAAATGAAGGTGTTAGGGTTGAATTAGCGAAACCTTTTCCGTGATGGACACTTTTGTCATCGTCTCTCAATTCAAGGGCTTCGTAAATGCCGGTTGAGGCCCCACTTGGCACCGCGGCTCTGAAAGTCCCTTTTTCCGTCTCCAAGTCCACTTCAACTGTTGGGTTGCCACGGCTGTCGTAGATTTGGCGAGCATGAATCTTCTTGATAGTCATTTCTGTATTTTTAAAATCGCATGATCAGTGGCTGCATTGTTCAATATATGTATATTAGCATGATCCAAGTAGAAATGGACATTTCATTACCTATATCATGTTGGCCATTAGAAAATATTCCAAACCAATAAATATTTTGTAATGGTTTCTAATGGATACTCCCATAGGGAATACCGATAATTTTGCGTTATAATAATGGTAAAAGTCACGTATACCAAAGGTTCTCATTTCACCTGCCAAAACCCAGTCTTTTTTTAAATACATAAACATTAATTGCAAGTAACATTTTATTTAACTGAAATGGGGAGCCGAATTATTAAAAAAATATGTTATCAAATCCAAGATTACATATCCATCCAAATTGAAAACTGCTGTTCAGTTTTTACAGTGCACATATTAGGGGCAATCTACGGTCATTACGTTACGAATTATCGAAATAAATCCAGGCCACGGACAAGGTTTTTTTCTTAGCAAGGTCAATCAATGTCAAGAACATGAAGGCCTTGGTATATTTTAAAATGAGGAAAAATACGTTTCGAAGGAAATCATTTTATAATCAACTTCACATTGTTTACAATTTTTGCCAAACAAGTAAAATACGTTGTTTATATACCTGCAATTGATGCGTGAATTATTTTAGAAGCAAAATGGAAGCTGATGTGCAAAAGAACTACCGGCAACCGACGATAGCTGAGACAGAATACAGAATAAGCAGAATGACCGTTGGTTTAGCATTTTGCCGCATATCGGCGCCACAGTAGTCGATTGCCTGAACTACGCATGCGCAGATCGAATGATCACGGAAATGGTAGCCATCCATCAGATCAGGTCCATGATCAGATCCTTCCAAATGCATGTTTATTATTAGCACATAGCTTATTTATTGAGTCGATTCCACGCAGACGCGGCCAATCTGCACGATTTCAATGGTAAAAATTAATTGTTGAATCTGAGACAGACATTCCAATTACACATCTCATAGGGTAAAGTAATAAATAAATATGTGATGTTTTCTTTAATGTAGATATTGCTACTGCGTATTCAACATTTCTCAATTATATAGGTATGTGGTATGTATAGGTACATTTTAAAAGTTACTGCAAGTACCAAGAGCTAGTACTTTATCTCCTCTTGATACTAATAGTATAATTCATAAAGGTTTATAGTACGTATTGTCATATCGATATATTTATAATTCATATCTGAAATTGTAATTATCATAGGGTTATTATATGTATAAAAATGTCTGGAACCTGTGTTATACCCGGCTGCAACCGGACAAGGGGTCAACATTATTTCGAAGATGATGGCTGCACTCCTTTGAATTTCTTCTCGTTCAAGTCAGCATGCGATACGAAAATCGATGATTGGATTAGAGCAAGCGGAAGAAATGATTTAACGGTGAACAACTGCGCGTCAAAAGCTATATGTTCCATGCATTTCTCGCCAAACGACATTATGGGAAACCGGCACACTAAGGGCAAGTTGAAACATGGTGCGGTTCCTTCGAGGAACCTTTCGCTTCTAAGCTCTGAAAACGTCAAGTACACTTATTACCTTGTAAAAGACAATGTTGCAAGCTCAGGTTCCACCGACATTTGCATTTCACCGCATCCTATGTTAATAGTGAACTCACTCGCTTCGCCGAGTGTCGGCGCGAGTGAAGCAGACCAAGAGAATACCACTTCTACTTCGCTGCATCCGATAAGAAATGTAAATTCACTCGTACCGCAATGGCACTACGAGCAAAGGTCCGGCATGACGTGGTACTACCAGCTTTCCTCCGCAAACAACACTCCGCCAAGGATCCTTAGATCTGTCAAAGTACCCAGTGACGGATCCTTCCCCGAGTTTTACATGGGCGGTGAGAAATGGCAACATTTACGTGCCAAGAGACTGGTGAGGAAGGCGCTTCTAAATCGATGCATTTTCCACAAAAACGGTTTCGTTCGGGTTTTGACCGAATTCGGTAAAGTTCCTTTCGCCGAAATAGACAGTGTGCAGAGCGCAGTGAACGCGCTTGTTTCCGTGCTGAATAATCGCACGCAAGAATTGGGTGTAGTTGATGATGGCAATGATAATAAGGTTTTTCTCAGTTTCATCGTGGAGCAACTGAGGATGTTGTCGGAAAAGAATTCGGTGAGAAGATGGAGCCCGGACGTGATGAAGTGGGCGGCATCAATCTACCATCACTCGACGACCGCTTATAGACTTCTCTGCGGATCAGGATATTTACTCCTACCGTGTCAGCGTAGAATCAATGGCCATTACAAAGCTGCCGGCTTGCCGAAGACCCGACCCAGCAACAACCTTAAGGATACCTTGCAGTGCGTGGTATAATTCTTTCCGTTTATAATATAATACTGAAATGAACAATTGTATAGTTTTGCAGTTGTAGTTGTAAATCTGACTTTCATTTTCGTATTATTATTATAAAGAGTTATTATTCAATTTTTCTTTTTTTATTCAATATTTTGAGATTCTCCATTTCCACATTTAGTATAGTATGTATTTGACAAAGTGTATTTGGCCCAGTTGCTTATAGACGAGTTGAACCAGCAGACGAACGTTGTCATAAAAGATTTCATTCAACTTGTGTTGATCAACTTTATTTGGTCAATGAAACTTGATTCGTGGGAGGAGTCGCCATGTTTGCTCTAAACATCGCCCGTTATTTGGCGAAATTTCAGCGAATGGCATTCGAAAAATCGAACGCCTAGTGTGAGTTTAAAAATGTAACCAATAGCGCGCCAGCAGTGGGCGTACCCCGAATGTTATGGCAACCCACCCCTCGCTTTTCCTTGAGTTAGTTAGTATGCAATCTGCCAGGTGGCGTGCGGTTCGCTAAGCAAACAATTCCACACGTCGAACTGCACGCCATCTGGTAGATTGAGAACCAACTACGTTACGCCTAATAGCGTGTACAGCCCTTAGTCCCACCACGTGTGCTTGTTGCGTCTGTATTTACCATGGGACGCAAAGGTGATTTTCACCTAAAACCTATTAAAGGGCCAGGAAGAAAAGCCAAGAAACAGAAACCGCCTGTTTTTCCGAAGCATATTCAAGGTTAGTATCGCATGAAAAAATTGCGTTTTAATATCACAGTATAGAGGAGAAGTTCTAGGCTTAATTGTCTGTATGCAGGCCTCATGAAATTATTTTTCAGATGACATTGATGAGAAACCAGTTGGACGGCGAGCTCAGAAAAGGTTGTCAATTTTTGTGCATACGTATGTTGCATGCATGCTTAACGCTTAATCCTGATATTTTATAGATTGAAGCAAGCTCAAAAAAACCCTGGAAAATCTTGGATTGTTAAGAAAGAGTCGAAGGATGATTCTTACCAAATTCCCAAAAAGGACCTTGAAGCATTTGGTATAGATAATGATCCTAAATTTTTATATTTATGTCAATTTGTTAATTTCCTATGTTTTCGACTGATTTTATTATATTTGTAGTAAATATTCCTGTATTTTTGAGCAAAAAGTGACACTATAGAAACTATTAAAATTTTAACTTTATTGTCTTCAATTAATTTCTGTCCATTGCAGATGAAGAAATGGCGAAAGAGTTCTCGGATCACAACAAAGATTTGTTGACGCCTGCTAAAAAGAGAAAATTATCATTGTCAGATGATGACGATGGTTCAGATGCAAGTTACCTACTTTATCATTTCCTCTGTAACTTCAGCTTATGTTGTAAACTTTGGAATTGTCAGAATGCGGATGATTCCGATGACCTTGCCATGCAAGACGATTTTGGCGGTTCCAGCGAAGATTCCTCCGACTACTCATCCGATGAAGATCAAGATGTAGATTTTTGTTATTACAGCTTAATTCCCTAAACGTGCCAATAAGTTTTGACTATCATCATTTCAGTTGCTGCCAATTGAAAGGAAGTCCAAGAAGTTGAAGAAGAAGCAAGAGAAAGCGATGTTAGTGATTTGTGCTGCGTATAGTAGCAGGATTTTTTCTCATAGGTTCTGAAAATGTTAAGTTGCGTTTGTGCTAACATTTTGACAGAAAAATGCAGGAACAAGAAGATAAGTTGGTGACGAACATCGTGGAGACCGAGACGTACGTGTTGCCGAGCGGACAGGCCATCGAGAAAGAAAATATCCTTGAGAAGAATATTTTATTCTTTTCATTTGTAACCCATATCCTTAATTAGGATTACAGGCAATGCCACCGGATTTGGCCATCGTTAATCAGAGATTGCGTGACATTTGCTACGTGCTTGCGGATTTCACTAATCGGCGCGAGAAAGGAAGGTAAAATTAATAGAATCATCAATGTAGCATTTGGTTTCTGGTAAGAGTTTGCAAATCGTTGATGCGATTATTTATTGCGCAGGACACGGTCCGAGTACCTCGAAGTGCTTAAAGGAGATCTGGCTCTGTATTACAGCTACAACGATTTTCTCATCCAAAAATTCATGGACTTGTTTCCAATAAAACAGGTTTGTTTGTTAATAACAGCCATAGGTACTGTTTCATACCAATGAGCGATTTGCGACTCTCACCCCTTAGTTGATTGAGTTTCTGGAAGCAAACGAAGTTCAAAGGCCTGTCACCATTAGGGCCAATTCTTTAAAGACCAAGAGGAAAGATCTGGCCGTCACGTTGATCAACCGTGGGGTCAATTTGGATCCCGTGGGCAAATGGTCCAAAGTAGGACTGGTCATCTATGATTCCCGAGTGCCCGTTGGTAAAAATCCAGATTTGTTATTCGCCCGTTATGTAGCCTACGCGTAATTATTTTGGTTGAATTTAAACAGGTGCAACACCAGAATACTTGGCTGGGTATTACATGTTGCAAGGGTCATCCAGTTTGCTTCCAGTTATGGCATTGGCTCCGCAAGAAGGTGAACGCGTGTTGGATATGTGTGCGGCACCTGGCGGAAAGGCCTCCCACATAGGTATATTGCTTGTTTCGTACGCCTGCCGTATGTTGACTTGTTGTAAATTCACGCGGTTCATTTTTGCAGCTGCTGTAATGAAAAATACCGGCGTGATTTTTGCCAACGACGCGAACACCGATAGGACAAACGCAATCGTGGCGAATTTCCACCGCTTGGGCATAACGAATTCGATCGTATGTTCCCACGATGGACGTACTTTGCCCACTGTAATTTTTGTTTCTAAATATTATGACAACATTACAATGTGAAGTGTTACAAATAGGGTTTTTTTGAATATAATTCTAGGTTATGACAGGTTTTGACCGAGTTCTTTTAGACGCACCTTGCAGTGGTACAGGGATCGTATCCAAGGATCCATCGGTGAAAATATCAAAGGTTTGCCTTCAGCTGTACTATATACTAGTAGGAATTAATTTTCCTGATCCTGCCGCTTATATATGTCGTACTCATCAGGATGAAAAGAATGTCATGCGATGTTCGCATCTGCAGAAAGAATTGATTCTCGCTGCAATCGATTGCTTGGATCCGTCTTCAAAGACCGGTGGTTATTTGGTGTACTCAACTTGCTCGGTTTTGGTAAATTATGGGGAAAAAATTCACAACTGTTTCATGTACAAAGATCCAATAATGAATTCTATTACGGTAGGTCGAAGAGAATGAAGCAGTTATCGAGTATGCCCTGAAACGTAGACATGTCAAGGTTGTTCCCACTGGATTAGAGTTTGGTGAAACTGGATTTACAAAGTAAGTTTAAAGGTGAAATATCGTACGCTTTGAAAGTATTAAATTTTCTCCGGTTATCTATCAGACATCGGCAGTATCGGTTCAACCCTTCGCTGAATTTGGCACGCAGGTATTATCCGCACACGCACAACATGGATGGTTTCTTTGTGTGCAAGCTGAAAAAATTGTCCAACAAAGTGTTTGCACAAAGTACGTATGTAACAGTCAAAGGTTCTTTGTGTATCACCTTCAAAGTGCTTAGAATATTACAATTTGTGTTGCAGAAACGGATGAAACCGGAGATAGTGTTTTAGAGGGTAAGTTAAAATTGATGAGCCTCTGTTTCTTCGATTTCATGACTAATTTATTTTCTCAACAGACGCAGCTGAGCCAACAACAAAACTGAACGGCAAAGTTTCCGCTAAGGAAAAGAAAGAAGCACGAAAACCGTTTCTTTTCTCTCTAGGCAACAAAGGCAAAGTTGGCAATGAAAAAGAACTATTTGTCAAATCTATGTCGGCAAAAGATACAAGTACATCACCAAAGCGAAATTTCAGAAGAGAAGGCAATGAGAAGCATAAGCAATTTACTTTGAAAAGGAAACGTGTTTCATCATTTAAGAAAACTGGGAACATCAAGAAAAGTGGGAAGGTCCAGAAAGGTGGAAATTTCAAGAAAGGTGTCCGTTCATTTCATAAGAAAAAGTGAATTGGCATTTGTATGATTTGTACTCGGAATTCGGTAAAAATTTCTTCATTGGGAAGAAAATGTCAAAATTTCACATCATGATAATCACCATTTCATGACAATTTGGGGTCAGCATTTTAGAATTGTCATTAAATTGATTACATTACGTTGAACAGAAGAATTATTTTGTTGCATCTAAATTTTAAATGTCAAAAACACTGTGTTGCCATTTTTATTTTTTTTCGGCACTCCAGGAATCCCATTTTAATTTATAATGTCATCCATATGAATCGCATGTAACAATGTAGGTAACAATCTCTGGTTGACATGATATGCACAAGGAAATCTTTAAAATTATATTAAGAAACACTTACTCAGTAATGATGATTTTTTTAGTATAAATGCAACTTGTGCGTTAAGGATTGGTAAAAGCCAGCAAAATCTTCAGCGTTATTATTCTAGCAGTTTGCAAATTCATGATAACGAGTGACGTCACGCGCGCTGATTAGTAAACGTTTCATAATATGGGCCGTCTTTGGATATCACGATCGAGCTGCGTCTTGGAACGTCGCGGTGACGTTGGATGAGTCACTTGATGCGCCACCCACAATGAGCCCGCCCGCTGGCTTCGGCATGTTCCCACTTGCTGCTGCTGCTATTCTACGCTTGCTATTGTCGTCAGGCTGTCGTCACGAGTGCGTACACTTGGCTGCATTCCATAAGCATTGACCTGGTAAGTTGTATTGCACCATTTAATTGCAACTTTTGAATAAGGGCCGAGCCCCGGAATATGATTCACAGTCCGCATCGTGCTGCAGTTTACGGTTTTATCTTGATTTTGCGCGACCGGTGAATACAAGTTCGATCACGTTGTCATACACTTGTTCGGACTTGTTGCATGCAAGAAGTAAACAATTCATGTCTAGAAGTTGGACGCGATTTTAGATTTCCCGGAAATAGCTAATAGATAAGGATGAGTAACGGAATTCGCCCGCCAAAATGGAAAACGTGAAAATTGTCGAAATAAAACGCTTTGTTGCAGTGTTATTTGCGTTGTATATGACTCGCGGGATCGCCTTTTTGACGCGAGGTGTGGTGACGCGCATAAATAAACAATCGCCGTCACAGCGTCGCGTCGTCATGACATCCCTTGTGAAAATGCGCATTATTTAAAATAAAAATAATGAATGCCAGAAATGAAAAGGAATAATTGTAATTCAACTGGTTTGTATTGTTGCGATAAAGAGGAGCGGGTAACGGAGATAATGAAAGATGTTCAATTTACATAGGTTTTTGGCTGTTTTTGCCCCAATGTGATACGGGCCTTTGTTGTCCATTAATTACTAGCTATTTACTAGCTATTGGTTTATAGGAAGAAGCTTTGGCAGCCACTTTGGCCTTGAACATGACAAAGAACTATTTTGCCACCTTTGATATGCCAGCGTTCAAAACATTGTTTAATGTGATGCAATACCAGGTTCAATTTTCAAATATTTCACCAAATTATCATTTGCCCTCAACATGGTAGGTATAATAGCAATTCTGAATATGCATGATATTTTTGTATATATGCAGCTTAATCGTGATGGAAGGAATGAAGGTAGTACATGGTATATTTTAGTAATTGAATAATATCATAGAAGATGTCTAATTTCGATTCTTGTTATGCTTGTTAATTCTTTAATATTAGGATATCATAGGGAAGTCCTTGGAAAGACGATGTCTCAGGATTCCGACATACCGTTGCCACTCTCACAGGGCACGTGGGATAACATAGGCGAATTTTTTGACAGTGGGGCAAGGTACAGAATTAAGTACACATGTATTTATTTGGCACATTTAAATTCCTAAAACTTTAGTTGATTCTTGTAGGCAAATTTCTCAATCGGATATCGTGAACGTTGACACCGAATGCTTCGATGGCGGTCATGTGCATATCGAGGGTGAAAGATACATTTATGGAGAGTTCCCACTCCAATTCGACAGCATGGTATGTATATGCTGGGTCCCACAATGCCAAACTCGAAACAGAATCATTACAGGATACTAAATGTCCAATTTTGCTTTATTTCCCCCAGCTCCAAGGTGTATTTACTCAATCCCAAATTGGAAACATGTTGCCAACGGGTGAGGATGCCAAAGTAAACCTTGGAAAACTTGTCAACAAAGACAATATCGCGCCAATACCGGCAAAGTAATACTTGAAATTTATCTCGCAAATCTTAAATTGTACTATGTCTAGAATCACTGAAGCATTAAATTATAATTTCCTCATTTCTTCCCTCCTTGGAGAGATTGAAAAGTGTAAATTTTTCATACTAAGTTATGTATAACAATTACTGTCCTTATTCTGTTAACATCACTTTCAATATCACATCTCTGCTTCCTTAGAAATAATCTCTCGCCCACCTGTACATAACTATTTACTTATATGTTCGTATTTATTTCAGCACTTCTTGGCCAGGGCCTTACGGGTTTGAAATATGCTTCGAGCAGAAGTCTGTGAAGACGAAGGGCAAAGACTGGATTGTAATGCATGTTATATCCGGGTTGCCACTCATAAGGAAAACCAGGGAATTGTTCAGTTTTGAAAGTACAGTAAAAGCTCGCTGATCCGGACGCCCGCTAATCCGGACTGGCAAAATAATTAAAAAACATAAATAAAACATAATTAAAACACATAAATGATTATTTTGCGCCTACTGTGTAACTGTTTCCCTTGTTAAATGTTTTAAATACAGTCCGTACACAAAAAATAAATGACTGTTA
>WWPM01021054.1:0-10517 GCA_023279145.1 Glomeris maerens
AGTGCCAACCCAGCTCCATGAGCTAAGACATCAGCATGGCCCCATACTCGGCCTTCTGGAACCTAACAATAAAAAATGAAGTGTCACTGAAAATAGTCAAGATTCAAATTTATACTTCAAAAACTTCTAATATTTGATGCCTTTACATGATTTGCATTTAAAAATAATTATTCATTACCTGAACAAGGCGCATTTCAGAAAGGTTGTCTTCATGAATTTCTACATTTTCCTCAAAATCACCTGTTGCAGAAAACTGAACTCTAACATTCATGTCTGTAACATCTCGTAATCGTGCTCTGAATGAATAATCAGCCAAGGCTTGCATTGCAATTAGAGTGTCCTAATTAAGAAAAAAATATATAACATTGTTACAAGTATACCTGTTAAACAATTTTATAATTAAAACAAGCAGCACCTGTGATCGAATGATAAAATATGAAATTGTAATGGTAATTTTATGTTTAACGTAACTATCTTTGATAAATAAGTGTGGAAATATATCCTTATAGAATTGTTAATTGTGCCATAGTAACTAAATGTCATTTCTAATCTCCCAAAAAAATTTCTACAAAATGACAATGCGTGGGTATATTAATATCTTACTTGAGTAGAAATGAAACCACCATGTGTTGTTCTCATAGTATTGATCCATCTAACAATATTCTCTTGAATTTGTGCAATGCCTTCTTTAGCAATGTAAATAAGTAATCCATATGCAGTGGCTTCAACATTTAAAGCATCGTTTCTATATGGCAAACGAGGCTGTACATATGGTCGTTGATTCTCAAAGACATACTCGGTTAGTGGCAATGGTCCTTCCGCCCAGTAAACTTTTCCTTCTATAATAAGCATAACATATAAAGTTCAGCAGCTAGCTTAATGATAATGAACGCACCAATGCACCTTAGTGATCATAAAATTCACATGCCTTGATCGTATTTCATGGCATCCAATTTTAAAAATGCAGCATCCTGATTAACACTGCCAGCAAGTGTGAGTGCATATGTAACAATGGCCAAGTCAAAGGGATCATTTACACTATGAAATTTCCTGTCCAAATAGTTTGTAGCTCTTGTTTTCGCAGAAGATGCCCTTACACGAACATCACCATCCAGATCGACAACTTCACACAAGGTAATCAAAACGAACGCTGTAAGTGGGATGTTTTCAAAGCGGCGTCTTGACTCGCGTCTTCCAGACGTCTGCAGGTTGAAAATAAATCTCATTGAGGTTATCAAAAACGAGGAAAGTTATAATTTTTTCCTCAAATCGTGATTTCCAATTGAAAATTTATATATTACAAGTTTTGTAATCATAATTTAAGAATAAAAGAATACCTAATCTGAAGTATTGTATATATACAAGATAAAATATGAAACAAGTATACAATATTTTTGTTCTAAATAAAACTGAATTTTTTTTGCAATTTTAAATGACATAATTAAATATAGAGTTCCTTCCTCCGTTAATAAAAGTCATGCAGTGTGCAAAGTGGATATTTTAAGGAATTTGAATAAATATTACCTTTTCACTCATGCGATAATTTAATGGTTGAGAAGAAGTTTCTAAAAATCCTCCCTCAACTGTTTGATGTCTTATGAGCCAGGTGATGGCTCCATCCAATACCCTTGTGTCTATGAAAAACTCATTTTCCCAATCTGGAAATCTTCCAGACTGTAGTACTTTTGCAACGTTAGCAGTTAACCTGTTGGTAAATATTGCATGAATTACATTTTGTCAACAGAGTCATACACGCAGTAACATAAAAGCACAATTAGGCCATGCATGTATGTGTACCAAACACTTGGTTCCATTCCGTTCCACATAGAAAACGATCCATCGCCATTTCGAAATGACATAACTGTTGCATAATAGAATCTCATGTGTTTGAACGCTTCTCTCATAACTTGTTTAGACAACTGATTTGTTAAACGTAGATATTTTAGAGTCCACACATTTGCACCAAAGTTGAATGCCATTGCTTCTGCGGAACGGTCAGGCATATGTAAAAGACTTTCAGTTGTGACAGGCATTGTTGGAAACGCAGGTCCAAATACATCCCCTGAATCATTTAAGAGAAAAAATATTACCAACAAATTTAACAAATTAATAGCCAATTGTTTTGTGAATATTAATACTAACCCACAACACTGACTTCAGCTCTTGGCGAATCAAAAATGTAACGTCGATAACGATCATAGGGAACAATTGGCGTTTCAGTGACATTAATGTTCAAATATCGTATTACAGTTGGTTGATTTTTCAAGTCGAGCAAAAGTGATGTATGCAATCCTTGACTTGCTCCATCCGGCTGAAATAAATTTAATGCAATGATATTATTTTCTTCCCAACTTTTTGAATTGACTAGTTCACTTTCAAGCAACTTTTGGCACTACTTAATTGGATTAAATTACCAAAACTTTTAAAGTAAACGTCGTAGAATCTTTCTCAATATTGGACCATGCTTCGATGGTAACTTCTATTTCGCCTACTTTAGTAGGTACTATTGGTATGTAAACAGATCTTTGTTGCAAAGGATCCATCTACAATTTCCATAAGTATTGTTGAAACAATGATTAATGCACAGTAAAAGAAAAATATTTATATCCAATATCTGCAATGTGAAACGTACCCATATATAATGTTGATGTTCACCTGAAGAAACACGTGCATTGTATGAATGGACGTAACCATCTTTTTCCACGTGAACAAATTTATAGTCTTCCGACTCTGGTAGCACCAAAGTAACAAATAATCCAACTTTCAGGAGGTTGAAAACATCTGCTCGGATGCCAATTTGTTCTCCTCGTCTACAAAATGTTGGCATTTCAGCAGACAAGTAAAATGGTCGCGTCCCTTGGATCTACAACAGAAACTTTCAATGCTTAAGAAAAATTAACCTTTTAGAATTACTTGTAAAACATTTATCACAAATAGGTACGCAAATGAAAATATATTTTAAATATGTACTATACCGTAATTGCTTCATCTAATATCCCAAGACCCAATTTGGGATGAACTGCAAAGGATGATATTGTCCAATATGATGGTCTGTTTGGAATTTCTGCCATAATGAAATCATCATCGTCAGTATTGAACTCCAACCAGGCCCAATCTCCTTCCGTGGTATCATAGTATTGCTCATTTCGGCTCCTGCGATGAACTCTAAAGACTCGCAATTTTTCAGATGCTTCTGTGTATGGCGTTGGACCTTTCAATCGATAAATATCCATTAAATTTAAAGCAGTCAAACTGTTGTATATAGGTATAATAAGTATACGAATAAATAAGCATACTTACATCCGATTTCATCGAATCCATTTCCGCAATTATCTACGCCATTACACTTCTGGGTTTCAGTATAGCATCGTGGATTTGTTTTGCAAGAAAACATACCCATGGAACGATTGCATGCATCTGTGATCATTTGCAAATATTTTACGTGCACCATACTTTGAATATGGTTATGTCAAATTTTACCTGTTGTATCCGAGAATCGAGCATCAGTAATAATCATAAGTTGTAACTTCTGCAGGGTGTCCAAACTGTCTATTGCCCTGTTAGCAGTTTCAACAACAAAAACCTTATCTGGTTCTCTATCCCGAGGTAACCACTTCACTTTGTTCATTTCGTCCCATGCTGCATCAAAACTATGCATATTATCTATGACCTAAAATGTGGGGAAAAAATATATTTTGTTTAACAATGTAGTAATTATATTATACAGCATGTATTGTATAATCTCTATTACTCACATATGCTTTAGTTATATCACCACCACATTTGTGACAGAATGTATCAGAGTCTTCAACCATTGTGCCATAGAAGAGTCCTGGTTCTAAAACAGCTATTACTTCCACTGTTTTCCCCGATTTATCCTTATGGAAGTTGAGCTCCAGATGAACCTGGTAATAATAGCATTGCCTGAGCATTCAACTTCTAATATACTATGTGCAAGTTGTATGGGTGAAATTTACATTACATTAATACGGTTCAAATTTTCAACAGGAACTGAAACACTATCCGCAATCACATAACCATCCAGTGTAATATGGTATACTATTATGTGAAAATTTGGTGCCATTTCAGGAGATACAGCAAATGTAAATGTCTTGATTGGTTGGAGTAGTAGTTCAACTTCCTCTGTTCCTGCATGAATGATGACTCCCTTTGAAACAACCTGAATGCAGGCAATAAATATAACGTGTAAGAAAAAGTTTAAACGACATTAATGCAGCCAATTTTTCTTGAAAAAATAATACGCACGAGATAATTAAAAGAGCTCATGTAAAAATTCCCTCTAACATGGACAACTACGTATTCGTCAATATTAGCTGAAGGAGCAGAAGTGTGAACTTGTAGAACTCTATGTTGTGGTGCAATACTTGCTAATGATATCATCTCAGCTGAGGCTTCGTCTTCCTCATCTTTGTATAATGCCTAGAGAATTATGAAAAAAATTATGCAAATGTTTTACTTTTAACCAATATTTTAATTGAAGTGTAATTTTTTGCACCCTGAAAACCATCGCAATTGCTTCATCGGGAGCATCAATATCGATCCTTGCAACTCCATCTTCAGGAACAGATGTTATAATTTGTGGTAAACTGTGCATCTGCCCATTTCTCATGCGTGCATCAATCTGAACCTCGATTTCACCAACGCTCAATTTTTCTTCTTCAAGCGGAGAAGAATCACTGTACATTACTGCCATCTGTAAAACAAGTGAGCTACATTATTTTAAAATATTAAGTTTTCCTTTTGGAGCAAAGTAGCCTACACCATAATTCGCACTGATGATCAGAAGTGATTTCTACCTTTAAGACTTGTAAGCACAAAAATATACTAGCCTACTATACATGCATATGTATGATGTGACAATCACAATACTATAAAGAAAGGGCGTGACTCAAAACCGGAGTATTCCTTTTGTATTTAAATTCCAAAAAGTCACCACATGCAGTTATATTTGCATAATTTAAACATCCTAGGAGAAAACTTTATGTTTGAAAGATTCAGTTGTCACAATTAATGCGCATCGACACAGAAGTATAATTATAAAATATAGGATAGGAAATTTACTTACATATGCACTATACGGCATCCCAGGTTTGAACACTTTTGTATCCGATCCTAAGAATTTCAGAGTAACTTTCCCTTCAACAATCATTGATGTGCTCCATGACGTTTCCTTGATGTCCAAAATGAGATCATGAACATCTGCAACGACTCGCAGAGCAACACCAGCCTTCAATGTTGTAACTTGTCGAATATCGTCCATACTGAATTCAAATTCGTGTTTCCCACGAAACTAATATGTCAAAGAATTGTCAATATTTTAGAACAAACCTACTAAATAACATTTCTCATTAATATTCGCCATACCGCAGGAATGAATTCATCGGTTATAAAAATGGCATCATTCCCAAACTTAGCTTGAAGGTCAGCTCCAGGAGGGAATGCATAAACCCGAAGTGTCAGGTTCGCATAAACATAACTGTTTGTTAAGTAGGCAACCTCCACCTCTCCAGTTAGGTTTTCATCAGTTTCCAACACAAATTCATTCATCCAAACATCCACTTCCATTTTTGTGTAATAACACTTCTCAACCATAATAGGTCTTTCTTCAACTTGGCCGTACGCAATCACTTGGATTTTCCATGATCCAACAACAGGAAGAGAAGGTATTGTGTACTGTACAACTCCAACACCTGCAAATATTGGCATTTACGTTTTTGTTAGAAATGTAAATGCAGAAAGAAAATATTTCGTAAGGCTTATTACTTTATTCATATTGACTAATCACTTCCGCAAAATAAGTACACGCAAGAAACCATAATTACATGTTATCTCTATCCTTACATATATGCTTGAAGTAATAAATAATGTAGCAAAGTAATTTAAACCACTTAAGTAGTTTAAATACATGCAACAAAATCTTACCAACGTTCAATTGAACAGAGCGAAAATTTGCCATGATGAATCCGTTTGGATCCTGAATAATTTCGAGACAATTGTGCATGTTCATTAGTACTCTTCATATTTTACAGTGAATATACAGTGGTACCTCGGTTTACGGAATTAATTGGTCCCAAAAACATTTCGTAATCTAATATTTAGTAACTGGAATCAATTTTTTCTATATGAAAAAAGGAAATACAAGTATAATTCGTTCCCATAACCAAAACAATAAAAACCAATTCATTTTGTGCATTCTAAATACAGTTTACCATACATAAAATAATTTTGCATGAATCGAAAAATCAATAAAAACTGAAAGGATTAAAATTACATAGAAAATTTCGTAACATTATACTTTCGCAATCGAGGTACCATAGTACGGACATGGAGATTATATACCCACTAAGATATTTATGGTAACAGGATCAGTATAGGGTTTCATTTCCATCGTCAAAACAATGGCTCTGATTCTCACTGAAATGCAAATATTACTTCAGTATATACGAATAATTAAGTCATTTCATTGCAACAACTTTTTCACATGTTTATAGCATATTAATGCTTCACCAAATCTAATTCTGAGCACACGTTATACACGCTGTAGGAGTTTCGTGATGTAAATTACGTATATGGATCACTTGTGCTATACACAATGAACACAACTTTCATTTAATAATGAAAACCTTCGAATGCGTGCAGCGAATACCAACTAAGCAGAACGTGATTTGGTGCATAATGAGAAAAGAAATGAAGTTTTTTAAACGCACCAAGTTGATCTGCATTATAAACCGGTCTGCTTGATTGTATCAAGATAGTTAAAAATCTTTCCGAAAACTCCAGGTCAGTCTTTTTTAAAAAAGATTCTCCAAAAATATCATTACTTTGGCCCTCCACAATCAAACGATAACGTCCAGGAACACTAGTCTGAGGAATCTATATAAAATAATAAGAAAAAAATCTGCTTAAAGATAATAAATATTTCAAAGAATTTGGGGAGGTCATTCAATTTTATTACTTCCGTTTTAGTCGACCAACGCTACTTTTTACATATACATATAAATAATTGTTATTAAGTATATTAACAAATTCATATTCATGTGAAACCCGATGCTGCAGTATTTTTGAAAGCTCAAAAACTTCGCAGTAAATTGTTTTTTTTTTTCAGCAAGCCATTTTTATTACAACTTTGTCTTATTGTATGCATGAATTATAACACAAAAATAGACAAAAGATTAATTATAATTTACTGGAAAACGTGGACCTGTGAATGAGTAAGCTATGCGTGCGCGATGAAAATATACAATTAATTTGCATAACCAGTTTAGCAAGGGTAGAAAATGCGGAATACATAGTAAACAATTATGTGCCTGGTGGTACTACCTTGAGTAGAAGAACCTCGGTGTGACCTCCATGAATAGTTGCACGGGCTCCAGCAACTTCTGCCCCATCTCGAGAAATGGATGCCCATACCTCAGTTTCCGTGTCGGGCTGCAACATACTTGCGACCACCTTGTAAACTGTACCTGGTCGAATAATGTGTGATGCGAGAACCAAATGACTTCTGCAAAAGTAATTAAATATATAAACTCATAATGCGGACCACTTTTATACTGTATCCTATATGATTCACTTACGGTTCATCCGATAGCCCAGCAGGTAATCGTGCCAATGTTGGGAATGACCGCAAAGTTGGGTCTGGGGTTTGTGGCCATTGTCCCCAAATGACGATTAACTTGCAACACAAAATATACAGCCATACTGTTCTCATCCTAAAAATATTATTACTATTTTTAGAAGTTATTACCTGAACAGCGATAAACAACACATGTTCATTGTAAAAAAAACGTTCATCGTTTCAAAGTTTTATTGTACTGCATGGAATATTCACGTTTCTGTTATAACAGCTGAAACTATGTACAAAGAGACAATTAAAGTTATTCAGAATGGTATTTCAGATCGCCTGGTATGGTGATGCTCGACTTTCAATTCGCGCTGCATGGGAGTTAATATGACACGTATAAATGCTGCCATTTTAATATAAATAATTACACGCATGCACCTTCATAAATTTTTATATGAATTGTTCCTCACGTTCTATGGCGAGGGAAAACTTTGTAAAATGCATGCACGGCGAAGGTAATGAAAGATAAACCAACATCAGGGGACACATTAGGAAATACGGTTGCAATTAAACACTCCTGGTTTGCACGAATGTATCTACGTATACACAACCCTTCCACTGGTGTTGCAACACCTACCCTCTCTATACATTACAATACTGTATATAGTGGCATGCTTATCAATAAGCGTAATTTTTACTACAATACTAGAATACGAATGTATCAGATCCATATAGGAGGGGCAGGGACAAACTCGTTGCTATATAGTAAAGGTGAAATGGTTGACACACAAACAATAATGTTAACCACATATAATATAAACAAGAAAATTTACAGAAGCTCGCACATGAGTGCTACAAAATAAAGCAAATATTTGTCACGTGGTATCAGTTACATGAAAGAAGCAATAAAAATACGAGTGTTGTTTAATTGTACTCTGTACTCGTGTAAAAACAATATTTTGTTACCTCGTCAATAACCATTTCGTATCAGTATATAACACCCATATATATTTTTAGATTATGGCCATCAAAATATTGTTGACACTACATGTAAAGGGTTATGATAGGGAGATTCAATTTGGAAATATGTTACACCAGAACTTGTAAAACTTCCCTCGCTGTTAAAGAACTTTTAATTTTGTCGGAGCAATATTTAGAGCGCAACCACACTTAAATGTGGAACGAAATTATACAGTATACACATTATTCTATTTGTATATTACAAGATGGAGTCATGCACTTTATGGAAATACGCAGAAGTCGTGCAATAAGAACTAAACACTACATTTAATACCAGTCTGGAACTATTGGGAATATCTTTTAAACAAATGGTGGTATAAACTATGTTTAAAGCAACGGCGATAATATTGTTTCGCATTTATTAATTACGGAGTACTTTGGCTATGAATACATGATATAGCACATGGCCTATACTATATGACGTCATCTTCACGGTCATACAAATTGCAGCTTTAAACATGCTCTAAAACAACCTTAAAAATTAAAGTACGCACACTATAGTATGATGCAATTAATCCAAGGTTGTGTGAGCGCTTACACATGCGTGTAAGCACGTGTAGTCACCAGCTAGCACACTACTCCTAATTTCAAAGATGTAGAAACCATAAAATAAGTGTAAACTAACGGAGACTGACCAGTTACTGCCTGGCAGCAGCTTTCCAACCTGACATCCTATTGCAACTATTTTCCCTATACGTATTGTTTTTTTTAACTGTGTCCCAAAAAAAGGGGACACATTTTTGTTGTTGTTGTTAATAACTTTGCGGGCGTGTTTATTGATGGAATGAGCTGAAATTTTGTGCTAAGACGTCAAATATACTTAGGTATATTGCTACCACATTTGGTGAATTTATATTTAAAGTTTTCACAAAATTATTGAGAAATAAAAAATGTAGCTCCTTTTTTGGGACACAGTGTAGATTTATTATTGCTTCGTCAACGAATATCCAAAATCTCTTGAGGTATTTATTAACAAACACGTGCAAAAATAATTCAGAAGTTGTCAATCCGACATATAAAGGCCTGCAAAATTAAAGTTCCTCTTAAGACACTTGACATAGCGATGCGATGTTGGAATAACGATTAATTAAAAATTATCAAATGTAAAAGTGGAAATAATAGGGAGATTTAGTAGGACGTGATGTTGCTAAATTTATGACGTTTCATCCTTAAGTGACGTAGCCACTGGTGTCGTACTTGTTCTCTTTAGCGACCTCAGTTCCTACGTCACTTGAAGATGAAACGGCATAAATTTAGACACGTTATCATCATTACGTTCTAAACTAAATTTCCCTATTCTTGAAAAGCATCGAGCACTCGTTTCTTCGGCTGCCCGCCCAGCAATCCATCCGAAGATCCCATATTTATAGCACTGTCTTATAAAATATAGTGGGCTAATGAAAATGACTACAGCAACATGGTTTTATTTTGCGTTAACAGCAAAACTATTTTTAACTCACCAACTTCCTTGAAAGTTAATTTTCGCAACTGTCATAGCAAAATGTTTATAAATCACCAATAATAATGCGGGTTACAATAACAAAAGTTCGCCAATCAATTGCACACCACAAAAATAACGCAATTAGGCTTACAACAAAGAACGTTATGAACATCATAAATTTCTCTAATCAAAGATTAGAGAAAAAACGGGTCCATACGATAACAATATAGTATAATTGGAATAATTTTACAGCATAATTCAATACTATAGAGCTGCACATGCATACGCATACGTAGGCCTATATGTTCACGTACATACACGTGTCGGCAACTTCAGAAAAACATTTTAGCACCTACCATTAATAAAAATGAACACCTGCTCGGCGCCCTATCATTCATTTAAAAAACTGAAGCATCCAGGTTCCATAAAACTTATCAGAGGAACCGCAATAATAATAAAAAAAGTTTTTTTTTT
>WWPM01021055.1:0-16318 GCA_023279145.1 Glomeris maerens
CAAAGTTCGTTGTTTATCGGGTCTCCGGTGCAATTCCGCAAAATGGATGACGCTGTAGTGTTCATTTTTCGCTTCAGTAGGTTTTAGTCTCGGGCAATCCTCTGAATAAAGATATTTTTGAAAATAATGTAATTAATAGCAATTTAATTGCGTAGAAATGACATTCAATATGTCAAAGCATAGCTTAATAGTGCTTGTCTTATAATGGAGCTTAACATTTCTCAAGTGCTTGAAATACATAATCATCTCTAAAATTCAAAAGTGTTCAAAATTATGCAAATCCATATCTAACTTGTAAAATTTATATCCCTATGTTTGGCAATTAAGGTTTTTCGTACTAAACTTCCAAGGCTGATAAATGAAATGTTGTTTAAAATTTTGTCTAAAATCGGTGGTTTATTTAAAATTATGATATGTGGGTTAATTTGGCTAATTTGATGATGGGCTAAAACATTGCGATGGACATTGTTGGTCTATCTTTACCCGTTTTTGAGATATAAAAGCAAATAACCAATCCGATAACGTTCCAGTTTCATTACTTTTCTCAAAATATCAGCGGTTACTGTAATAATGGCCAATGATCATTATCTTGAGACGCCCTGTATACGTACATGCTATTGAGAAGTTCCGCTTCTACTGGTTTGAGAAAATAACACTGCAGAGAGATAAAGAAAGCTTTTGTTTGCGAATGGTTGCTTTCATCTATTTTCGGCTTAGCTAATGCACGCTTATTTGCTATCAGAAAATAAAACAACGGTGCTTTTTTGCCAATATAAGATTTTATTCGCTTACCTATCTTTGAATTGGGAGCCTTTCATTCGTCCAGAAGTTTCTTAGTTAAAAGTCTTTCGAAGGATCGATCTAGTGGTGAATAACTACATTTTATATGTATACTTGTGATGCCAAAATTTCCGTTATGAATCTTTACGTTTTGTTTAATTAATCGGAGCTTAGTACTCGTACAAGAAATTGAGCAATTTGTTGAAGTTAAAACTTTATTGTATGGGTTATGGTGCACAATCCTATTTATTAACATTCCCAATTTTCATCGTAATGGAAATCTGTGCAAAGATTACATACCCTACATCTGTGACATCCCAGCTGCAGAAAATTTCATTTGGAAGTCGAGGAATTTGAATAGTCGCATGGCATCCTGTGACTGCGGGTGGTACTAATTTTGTCAAGAGATTACAAACATTTTGCTGCAATTTGTGGTTGTGTACTCTACTGGTTCTAGGTCAATTGTCATGGTCCGTATATGATGTGCCATATGCGGTTTTACGATAGCTTTGAGAAAGGATGCAGCTGCAATTGATAGTGACGTCCTTCCATTTAATGAGATAACAGTGAATACCGTTTTTACTTTTTCTGGACAGAATGCTTTAAGTATCCTGCATCTCGCATATTCGCTTTTGTTTTTGCTCTGGAATTGTTGCTCGTTTTCTTTTATTTTGCAGTTGTGCGTTGCAATACATAACGCGTTTTGTGCCAATCATTTGTTCAAATGCAATATGCATGGTTGTTTGTGTTGCTTTACAAACAAATATTATACTCGAGGCAAGTTAATGTTGATCTACTGTTCATTTTGTCACTGTTTAACATTATTATGTTTATAGAGTATTTCTTAAAATAATAAGCGGAAAAATAATGGAAAGAGCGTTTTTATATTCATTGTATACTACGTATTCATATTATGGAATTTGCAGTTTGTGTTTACATTTATTGGTGAAGATTTTACTTGTGTGATATCTCATTTCAATTTGCATTCACTTGCCCTGAGTTTAAATGATATTGTGGTATTCAACATTATTGAATGTTCAATGGGTATCGTTCAAGATCTGCACATGCTGGAACTGCGTTCAAGCAGCTGGAGAAATTTTGCAGCAAGTCTCGTTACTCTCCTATACTAATCCGATGTCCCAATCAAGCACTTCAATATAAATTTTGTCAACTCGTGAAAGATTTTCTCGTAATACATTGGCTTCCTCACGATGGCTGTTAATGTAACTGATGACCTGCTGATGTCCTGCAATATTACCTCATGGACCAATGACACGTTGGATGGAGGTAACTGCACTCTGGCCAACGTGACTATTACCAAAGAAATTCAGCGCCAGTTAAGACACATGAATGTTACGGAAAATTTTCCTATTCAATACTCGATGCCAATGTATGGCTACATAATGCCATTTCTGTTGGTGATAACGATAGTTGCCAACACCTTGATCGTGGTTGTTTTCTCCAAGAGACACATGCATACACCAACTAACTTGGTCCTGATGGCAATGGCATTGTCAGACATGTTAACTCTTCTTATTCCAGCTCCTTGGCTTTTCTACATGTTCACTTTGGGCAACCATTATAAACCAGTGTATCCACTGACTTTATGCTACAGTTACACTTTCATGCATGAAGTCCTGCCAAACCTGTTTCACACAGCTTCCATTTGGCTCACCCTTGCACTGGCCGTCCAAAGATATATCTATGTGTGCCTGCCGCCAGTGGCCAGAACCTGGTGTACCGTTCCCAAAGTGAAAAGAGGAATTTTGTGGATCTACGTTTGTGCAACGTTGCACCAGTCAACAAGGTTCTTCGATAGACAATTTAAGGTGGTCAAGATCCCGTGGGGCGTGAATACCACCGCGTTATGTTGCGCCGAGCATACGTCTACTTGGGTGACGGAATATATAACTGAAAATGTATACTTCAATATCTACTACTGGTTCAGAGTGCTCTTTGTTCATCTGGGTCCATGTACAATGCTGGTAGTCCTTAATGTGCTCTTGTTTAAGGCAATGAGAGAAGCACAAATTAAACGTGAGAGACTTTTCAAGGAGAACAAGAAGAGCGAGTGCAAGAAGTTGAGGGACTCCAACTGTACCACATTGATGCTTATTGCTGTGGTAACCGTGTTCCTGGCTGTTGAGATACCGTTGGCCGTTATCACATTGCTACACATTATCACACAGACTTTCTCCATTTTTTTACTTGATTACGGCATGGCCAACGTGCTTATCTTGTTTACTAACTTCTTCATTATGCTCAGTTATCCAATTAACTTTGCAATTTACTGTGGCATGAGTAGACAGTTCAGGGAGACATTCAAGGAACTGTTTGTTGGAACTAGCATTACTAATGGAAATCGTGACGGTTCTTCGAAATACTCTTTGGTTAATGGACCAAGAACCTGCACGAACGAGACAGTTCTCTGACTACCAGTAGATACATTGAGACTGAAGACGATTTGAGCGTTCATGGAAAGATAGTTAGAATTTCGATCGTCTCATTTTGTTGCGTGAATGATGGTGAATTTTTTGTAACTGGAAATAGACACATTTAGGTTGACGAAAGTTACTGAACTGTGTGTCTTGTAATGTGGTAGCCAATGGCATCAATGTGAAGAATAACTCAGGAGCTCATTTTACCCACGGATATAAGAATATTTCCACCCGATCCAAATGGGCGGTGTTCTGTGAAAATGTGTTAATCCAGAAGAAATATTTTCGTTCAAAAAATATTTTTTAGACAATATGATTTTATTGTTGCATACTATACAGGGTGTTTATTAAACGTACGGCAAAATAATATTTTGTTCTTTGATTTTTGAAAACCCGCTTTGTTTTGAAGATACAGGGCCAACAAAATGTTGTTACAAAAAATAAATGTGACAGTATCTTAATCTACAAGAACTTCTCATTGACTGCTGAACCCTTTCAAAAACACCAGGTTCGTTTCTCATTGAGATAGATCCGTCAATTTTCCGATTTCGCGCATCTTCTACGTTTTCCATCGAATTAGTGTAAACTAATGGCTTCAGATGGCCCCATAGGAAACAATCCAGGGTGTTTAAACCCGGGGATCAAGCAGGCTGTAAGTGAGGTCCTCTTTGACCAATCCAGTGATCTCTGTACATTACTGTTAAAAACTCGGGAGCAACCACAGTGAAATGCGTTGGTGCACCATCGTGCATAACCACATTGTAATTCTTGTTGACAATGGTCCATCCTCCAGAAACTGGGTTACCGTTTGTTTCAAAAATTTGCGGTACACCTCGCCTGTAAGTCTTCCTGATAGAAAAATCGATCCAATTTTGTTGGCCCTGGTATCTTCGAAACAAAGATGGTTTCCAAAAATCATCAAATGAAAAATATTCTTAGAATAGTCCAGAGAATATCCCCTTGAATTTTTGCCGCATGTTTAATAAACACTCTGTATGTGTATCACTTTCGAATGTCAGTCGCCCTGCCTGACTTCATTTATTGAAAAGTCATATGAGCTGTTGCATACGTGAAAGAGTATAAAAAGGTAGTCACACGCATACAGGACATCTCAAGGGTTGGACTGTTATGTTGGCCCAAACCTGCCCAATCAAAATTTCAAACATGAATGAAATAAATTGAAAACTAGAAGTTTAAATTTAAAACAAAAGGCATTTAATTCAAGACAAAAACAATTTCAATTGAAAACTAAAACGACTTGGAGGGTTTAACCCACTATGCAGTCCAATCCTTTATGATTAACTGTATTTGTATGGCTATCTAAAGATCAAGAGTTTAATCTGAGCATCAATTACTGAAAGAGTAATAACATGTTTCCCTATTGAGAAATATATTAAAAATTAAAAACTTCGTTTTCTTCTTTGATTTTTCAAGATGCACGCAATTAGCAACTTATACACACCCGTCATTATCATTCCTGTTTCATACGTTTTTCGAACAGAGATAATTTCTAAAAGTGTTGCAATGGTGCTTCTCGGATATCATTTTATGCAGAACTACTTCCAAATTCATGCAGTATAGAGATGAAGAGTATATGAATCTCTTGCAACTGAAGTGCATCAATCGAAAATGTATATGATACCTATAATGTACTTGCATGTCTAACTGCATCGGCCCCAAGGCATTTGGGCTGATATGCCTTCCAAACTTAACCAGCTAGGTTTCATATTCATGGTTAGTTGTAAAATATATAATAGTGTCAATTGTGAATGTACAAATTAGGAGGAAAAAATTAATATAACCGAATCATAAACAAAAGTATTACATGTATAATTGAAAGAAATATACACTGTTAAAATGTGATTTGTCGAAAAATTTCTTGAGTTGTGCTTGTCAAGACCGTGATTTTCGTTAACTTTATTCATTATGTAGTAGACAATGAATAGTTATGTTTTAAATAACATTTAAATGAAAGTATTTGTTGTGCGCTGAACTGCTTTAATCTTGTTATTGCAATTGTATTACCATTGATTGATAATTTTCACGGCTTTCAGCTAGAAGTACAGTGTAATAAAATGTTAATTAAAAACATTGCATTTTGTGTATGGAGTTTTCAGATATAATAAATTACTTTATTACGTGATTTGAAAATATTATGATATGGTAACTATGCAACAATAATTGTTTCACTGTTTCGATCATAGGCCTGTAATATTAGCTGTAATTTTTCATGTTGCAGTAATAATATTCCTGTGTCTTATGACAAGTGGATTACGATATTGTTCATTTCTGGCTGAGAGTAAACTGCTATTACGTCCGTACCATAATAGTAAATAAATTATTAATTTGTCATTCGAGTTTCATTATTTAATTTGAGCCTTCCTGATGTATTTGGTTATTTCAACGTTACAGGTTAACATTTTATTAAATATAGAATGTAGAGAATACAGAAACTTGCACCACATGAAAAACCAGTTGGTTCTCTTTACACCTTGCAATAGATTGGGATTATCAGTCGCTTGCTAGGGACAGTCAATAAGTAGGTCTAGAGCATTTTAAAATTGGTGAATGTTTTTCTAGACGTGGAACTTCAAAAATGGTACTCATTTCTAAAATTCTCTCAATATAATATATAAAATGCATTGTTCTTCATTCAGTTACAATGCTTAATAGCAATGTAAAAAATTGATAAGTTTATCCAATTAAGTTTTTTTTTCGAATGACAATTCAGGATTCGGAATCTGTGTGAATTGCATTTTTTAAAATAAGGCTACTTATTGAATTCCCCATGCACGTACGGTTGCATTTAAATATTTAAGCACTACAAAAATATATGAGCATGTTATGTTCACAAATGTTTCCGCTTCATGTAAACGATACATTCTTGTTTCAACACCCAGTTGTTTTGATGCAACCACCATGTTTTCCTGTCACGTGATAAATCTGTAACATTTTTTTCACGATCTTTCCGAAGTCTTCAATGTCTCTTGCTGTATCTTCGGTATGTCGACTAACGGACATGGTACCAATTTGGTATGCGTTGATATCGGGAAGATAAACATTGATGGGACCTGCATCCTGTCATTAAAATAAAAAAACAAAAACAGAGTTAATATGGCTTTTTAGTTAATGGGTTTTTATTATCACAACAGGAAGCAAATGTTTCACCGCTTTGTATACGAAGATATAATCCATTTCGAAACCACCCAAAGCATATCCACTCGAATGGAGCTCTTCAAGTGCTTGGCAAATGCCACGAGCTATATCTAACACATCTACTACATGTAAGGGGTAACGTGTTCTAAGGAAGTGCAGAAGGCTTGTGTAACCTTTTGGAGGCCGGTATGACCAAGAGTAACGACCGCCATTTTTCACACGATGGTTCACTTGCAAAGTCTGAACTTCTGAAACATAAAATTATTTCATTACGTAGTGTTCTCATAAGTGCCATAACAATGTAACTTTTACAGGAAAGCAACGTTAAAAATAGTCTTATTTTATTAAAATTTTAACTCCTAGTTTCCTGTGTTCAGTTTATTTGTTAATGAAATAATGGCGAGACAATGTCATAGAGAAATATTCATTTTAAGATTGATGCTGCGTCTTGGATATCTATTGCAAACGCAAGCTAGCTAACTATGAATAACAAAATCAATTATGTATTTAAAGGAACTTCTATTATACTTTAATCAGTACATACTGAAAATAACTAATTTTGAAAATAGGGCGAGTTTCAAAAGCTGCTGCGCAATATTTAGATATTTAGAATATCGTATACAAAAGCAACCCCTGAGCTACTCTGCAATACACAGTTTTCAACGAAGATGCGCTACTTGGATTATAGGTATACGTGTATAGTATTTAAACAAATATTATTTTTGATTCGCATTGTATTTTGTTAAGTTGCACATTTTATGTGCAAACTGTTGCAGCTAAACCAATAATTTTATAATTGTAATTACTACAATTAATAACTCACTGTAAAACGTGTTGAGGTAAAGCATCACAGGATACTTACAAAATTATCTGATTGGTTAAAAAACAAACTTTCCATACTTGTAACTTCGTAGTTTCAAAATTGTTTCTTTTCAATTAATTTATACATAATCGTGTAATATAGGCACTATATTATCATTTAAATAAAGTTAATTCTGCTTTTACATGGACGTAAACGTGCAATTAAATTTGAATGTACGCAATGTCACAACACAGCTGGAATTTTCGTATCAGGAAGAAGTTAATTCTTTTAAATGTTCCATTGCTGAAAACACATTATTGAATGCTCTACAATTGTTACTGCTTATAATGCGATATATTTTTAAGCCCGTTATGAACGATATTATAAATTTTATGGAGAACTTACGAGAAGCCGAAAGTGTTCTTCGAATTGCGTGACTCTTTTTCCGTTTGATCATCTTCTTGAACTGGACCGAAGATAATGTGTATATTATGGGATTTGTAGCAGAATTCAGTGGCAAGATGAACACAGCTGTCCACGCATACACTTCCCCTACATACGTAACGTGAATATATACAGGAAATGAATGAACGGAAATAAAGACCATATGATGCAGCAACAAGGAGTAAGATTAATAACCTAGAATTGTTGAACCAGCCATAGCGCAGAGTCCCATCATGATAATTGGCATCCAACAACAGCAGTTGGTTAACACTATGAGAGCCATTTGACGACCTACTTTGATGTCTCCGGACTTCCTGGCCTGGAAGCGGTTAACATACCTTGAGGCACGACGAATGGTGAAATACATGTAGAAGTAAGAAGCAATAATAACGAGGAAGGCGACGAAATTAAGACAGAAGAACACAGCCACTGAATATTCCCATCCGGCTGGTTTGCGATTGGTGATGTGCAGGGCGAGACAAACGCCCGAACGAGCGTAAAACTCGTCTCTGAAGTAGAAGCGCACGAAGAAAGGCATCATGGCTAGTAAGGCTGCAATGAGCCAGGAGCCTGCAATCAGTCCATAAGCCGCTCTTAATGTGAAACGGTATGTGCCCAGGGGACATGCGATGCAAGCCAATCTGTCCAACGTGATAATGGTCAGAGTGAAGACAGAAACTTCGCTCGATATTGTGGACAGGAAGCCGGCTATTTTGCAGAGAATGCTTTGTCTCCAGTGATCCGAGTATGCAATGTAATGACCACGGTAATGGGCGTCCACACTTGCGATGATCAACAGGTACACACCCATAACCAAGTCAGCGCAGCCCAAGGAAAGTATCAACTTGGAGCTCACTTTATGCACATCACGAGCTCGACTTCGCCAAACTATCACCACCAAGTTGCCTGAAAATGCAAGCATTCATTATTCACACTAACGTACAATTTCTTGAATGGATCGAGTGGCACATCCTATAAAGACATTATAATTTAGATCTTCGAATTACACTGTACATGATTCGCAAGAGAAGATTAAATTTTCCATTTCAAGTAAGACAGTCAACATGAAATGCGAATATGGATAATTTTCGATGGCATTACATATGATACTGTTTTGCTTATCGTGGATATTTAAATGTCAGCCTTATATTGTATGGTATGATATTAAATATGATATGATAGTATCATAGCAAATTTCCACGTAAATCGATACATGCTTCAACCATGAATTTGAAATTATCTCGCCTATTAAAGCAATGATTCCCAAGAACCAGAGGAACATCCTTAGAATGGAATTGCTCATCAAATCCTTGCACGAAGAAAATTCATCAGCTTTTGGAAGACAGTCATAGAATTCCACTTGTGGGTTTGCCAAGCAGCAAAATTTAAACGAGTCGCTGTATCTGTGTGCGAGATGATAAGCCGTCCAAATTACTTTCTTCGCATTGGGATTTATAAGTTATTGAACTGTATTTACAACTGCGACATTTTGCTAAGGCCTTCAAACATCATCTTGGAGAATTCTTGCATCTTATTTCCGCGAATATCTCTGCAAATAGGCATACCATGGAATTATCCCTTACTTATTAAAAATACATATGCATGGAATATTTGACAATTATTTTATTTACAATATTTTTGTTTCACCCAGTCCAAAAAATGCTCCATCTTCAACAGTATCAATCTCATTGTCAGTTATATTTCTGAAATGATGATGGACTGTCACACAAAAATATATTTAAATACGAACCTGGAAACTTACAATTCTAGAAGATTGTGCAGCCCAGTAAATGTATCTTTCACTAAAATTCTAATTCGGGTTTTTGAGATTGTTCTGCGGTTATTAAAAAAATTATTACTTCGATGCATTTGTTTAATTGTATTATAATTAAATGATCTGTGAAGTTAGAATGACTTACATTTTTCGTAATGCTTTTAATCCATAAAACGCATTGGGTTCCAATGTGTCTAGTTTTACATTCCCATCGAGGTTTCTGCAATTTGTTACAATTGATTAGCAGTAAGCTGTATGTGTTACAGTGATTTTGCGCAGTCAACTTCACTGTCGTAAAATGCAATGGGAAATTATGTATGTACAATGCTGTTTCCTATATAGTTTTTCAATTTATATTGTTAAATGCATGAATAATGGTGAGATCATTGCGAAATATATTTGTATACCGGGTGTTGACCGTCCAAAATGCACTGTGCCATAGCAATTATTAAATAAATTACAGTTTAGCTAGTCGTCTTAAGTCAATAAATGCTTCTGAATTGATGCGTACCAAATTGTTATATGAAAGATCACTGCAAATTGAAATGATTTCTTCAACACTTCTTGATTACTGCATGTAGCTATATAATTATAAAGATATTTGTCGTTGCTTACAGTAGGTAGAGATTGTCCAGTCCAATAAAGAGGTCCTTTGATAATACTGTAAAGTTGTTATGCGACAGGCATCTGCACATGAGATTAACCTTGGTACGCTATTGGAGTTGAACGTGTTTGGCACATATAGCAAGACTCGAAATGCAACTACTTACAACTCAGCTAAGAAAGAAAATCCCCGCAAATCCAGAGAACTCTCCGAAAGAAAATTATGGCTTAGGTCCCTGTTAATATAAAGAAACATTTGAGCATAAAAACTCCATTTCCAGAAAATTAAAATTTTACGAGGCGTGCGCGTGCTTTTGCGGGTAAAAAAGACTCTTTTTTTCCTTCGTTTATTTAATTGCTATTCACGCGTTCAGATTGTCGCTTTGTACGCTAATAACATTTTTTAAAAGGTACGCAAGGTTTTTCATTCGTTTTATAATTAAATGTGGCTGCATTAAATTTCCTCCACGCAGAGACGAGTTTAAAAATTCTTTACCTTTACTTTCATCTTGAGAAAATTTATCGATGTTCTAGTCTCATACAAATCAAAAGTGCTATATCTTTTCATGCACTTAGAGATCGCTATTTTTGCAATTTTATTTCGCAGCAATTTTAAAGCTACCCAATAAGTAAGTTTCCGCGCCATAGCGTAATCATCATGGTTTAAAAATGTGCATTTGTAATGAATAAACTTTCTGTTAATAATTGTGTCCTATTGGTATTTGAATTGAATTCCCATATTGAAAACTTTACAAATTCACGAAATTTCTACGATCATTGTCGAGTAGGGTCCTATAATTTAATTTGCCGCACATTAACAGTTTGATATATTTAAAAACTGCTAAAGGTGAACTGACAATGTTTTGTAACACCCCAATAAACTTCCACAGCTTGCAAGAAAACATGGAAAGAAATGTAGTGTAAAACTCTAAAACAACTTTCAAACAAAGATTAGCTGTATCTATCATACGCCTACGTGACGTTGAAAATACGTACAATTTTCTTGTCCAACGAGATACATCCATTGGAATTGTGGTTAAAGCTAGCTTTCTGCACGCGACAAACAATCCTGCACAGCTGCAATCATCTGGGCAGTCAATATCTGAGGCGAGTTGAAAGAAATGTTTGAAAAAGGCGAGGCGCATGCTTGCAATCGATAGAGCTATTATTTTCCCATACCACATAGGGCTTCGTCGTCCCTTTTTTTACACTGCGGGATGCCATTGCAAAGTTCATGAAGAGGCAAACAGTAGTTGGACCCCCGACAGCGGAAATGTCCAGGACAAGCGAAATTGTCTATTGAATGTTTCGAATATTTCGTTACACGTTTGAAGCTGATTGACGTGAACCTCGTACAAGCTGAGTTGTTTAATTGAACAATCTGTAAGTAAACTGCTCCCAGCTTTGTTGTGATTTCGTACCGCAGTTTTCTTCGTCGTAACCGCCAGGGCAGTCATTAATCCCGTTGCAAATGAAGCGAAATGGAATGCAATAACTATCTGGGCACTTCAAATGATGGCTGGGGCATATGAAGTCGTCTGTAACGAGGTCCTTAGCATTATTCAACCGTTAAATTGTTATTCAAATTCACTCTTTCTCAACTTGTAAACGTAAACTTTGCATAACATATTGATGATCACTTTCAATATATGCTGTAGGAACATATACAGCAGACAAATTTCAACTTGGAAGCCTTATACTTACCACAATTGAGCAAGTGCGTGACGTCCCGGCAACCATTTACATAGTGATATTCATCGAAATCGTAAATGCATTTGATGCTACTGTTGACAAGGTTACCATCATGACAGCGAATGATGGAGTCGTTTTCATGTTCATTGAAATCACTCCCGTCAATATCTGTCAAATATGACAAAATATTTTCCTTGAATAATCTTATACAAATTTCAATTCAAGTGTCCTTTAATCCAAGTGTACCTCCGCCGCTGCATTCCAGTGGTCCTATGGTATGATTGATTGCCCGAATAGCATTTCTTACAAACATTACCTAGAAAAAATTATTTATGCACAAGTGATAGTCTCATCATCTCATTGTTTCAGACGTTGATTTGAGTCTTCGAGGGAATGATATTTCTGTAAAAGGTTCTACAAAAATGAGATGGTCTAAACTAGAACATTTGCTCTGTTATTAGGCGATTGATGACACCTGGCAGTAGAACCAACGAGCACAAAATGTTTTTACAACGTCAGATGTTGTCGTAATGAGTTTCAGGTATATCTGACCTGAGGGTGTTTTTTAAACGTTTTTCCTTGTTATTATATTCTATTTGGGTCGATTGAATTGATTTAAAATAGTATACAGGATTGACAAATTATTGACATAATTATAAACACTAATAAAAAAACTAACCGTTTCACCTACAGACAAAATTCTTTGTGCACAGAAAATAATAACTCAATGTATTTGTTTTAAATTTTTTGCATTACAAAAACGGACCAGCATGCAATGCGGAGTGTCGTCATTGTTTAAAAAACAGCGTCAGACACAAAGAAAGCAATGTGCGTTCTATGGTTTTTGGAATTAAAATCGTCAATAAGAGTCCAGCGACGTTACCGTCATGAATATGGGGGAAAAGCACCAGGCAGTAAATCTATCGAGCGTTGGTTTAAGCAATTCACAGAAACTGGAAGCGTGCTACACAAAAACGGAGCCGGCAGACTGGCAATACGAAAGGAAGATGTCGAAATAGTGACATTTTGAGCGCTACGAAGGGTGCACATGTGGAGGTGTATTAATGCCGAGAAGACAACTGCATGCTATGTCAAAAAAGTCTTTGAGATGTTTTTTTTCTGTGAATAAAGAATTTTGTCCGTAGGTGTTACAGTTTATTTTTTGTTAGAGTTTATAATGTGGCCAATAATTTATGTCCACCCTGTATACGTAACTTGTACATTTGTTAGGCTCTTTATTCACCTCTCCAATTGGAAGCTTATCCTTGTCAGTTATGTTGGCAGTATCGTCAAGGTACACTGCATCGCAGTTGGATTCACTAGAGGAGCATCCACAAGCGCAGATTGAGATGTTCGTGAAGGTGTGTCCTAGAGGATTTAATGGCTCGCCCTCTCTGAGCACGCACACTTTGATTGAACCATCGACTTCATAAGTAAATCCCACGCCACTGCATTCCCATTTCACGTATTGATGACATTCAGCAGAAATTTCTGTCAGTGCTCTCAATTGTCTCCATGTTCCTCGATTGAAAACAACATCCCTTCTGTAATTGCTTTGCACCTTGATTTCATATATAATTTATTGTGAAAAACGAAGAATGGTGAATTATAAATATGTAGTTGAAGTCGGCTTACATCCATTTCTCCATGTGTGTATATACTGTCTTCACTGTCATGGTGAATAATAGTGGTAGCTGACAACGTTTCTACGTCGAATTCACAATTTACTTCGAATGGTAACATTGGCCCTTTGCCATCCACGTCAATTTTTTTAGTGCCAGATACATTAACATTATCGAGTATAAGATACTCGTAACAAGACCGACGAAATTTAAATGATGAGTCTTGCAATTCTGCATCTTGGATGTGTTCACCTTTTGCTAGATAGGATAAGAATACAATAAGAGGAGAAGGAATGTGATTTCTAACAATTGTTCCTCTGCAGAATAAGAATTATTAAAGTACGTATTTTTGCGATGTTCATTATTAAATATAATTTTGGTCTTATTAAATTAAATTAAAGTTCAGCAAGTAGTGATGCGTACTGTATGACATTTCTTACAGCAAGTTTTGAACTCGTCTTCATGGTAAGACCCTGGGCAGTCGAAACTTCCATCACAATATGCACGTTTTGGTATACATTTTCCATCATAACATTGAAAGGTGCTAGAAGGGCTACATTTCCCTAAACACATTTTCAACACGCATGGATATAATTAGGAACACTGATTGCAAACGTATAGTATATTTATTTACCTGTGCAATTAAGTTCATCACTTTCATCCTTACAGTCGACCTTTAAATCACACCACTGAGAACGTTGAACGCATTGGCCGTTCTTACAGCTACTTTCACCATGTGCGCATTTTCCCTTTTCTTGCAACCAGTTTTACATAAATTAATATATGCTAAGCAACCGTTAAGTAGAAACAAAACTTTCCATTAGCTTTGACTCACTGCATCCAACTTCATCTGATTTATCGTCACAATCGTCTTCAAAATCACAATACTTGGAGATGGAAATAATTTTCCCGTTTCCACAAGTGAAACTTGTATCTAGCACGGGTGGTCCTGCAAACCAAACAAGCAAGCCAGAATGTGAAGAACTTTAAGCAGAATATTGACTTGCATTTTCGATCCCCTTGAATGAAAAATTACACATACCACAATTCGATTCATCGCTGCCATCAGAACAATCATTGCTGCCATCACAAAGGTACAAAATGGAAATGACTTCTTTGGATTTGCATACAAAGTAGCGATGTTCAATGGATTTGTTTAATATCAGCTCTGCGGGTGGAAGAAATGTTTCCGTCCATAGTATTGATGATTTATTCCCTTAGAAATTTTATTGGAGAGCAGAGTATGAATACCCTATAGCCTCCTGCCAACTGTAATCATTGATGCATAATTTAAGCTAGCAGTTGTTACTGTATATCGCCAAAATAATTTAAGTAAAGTCGGTAGTAGCCTTGTCATTGGGTTGCAATAGCTTTTCAGTTGTGTGCTAGCTTTAACAGCTTTATCCGTATTCGTATAATTACCAACATGTGGACTTCGTATTTTGCACATAAATGATGCAACACCTTCTTCCTTTCCAAGAGAACATGGCACATCATGCCAGTTATCTGTTGAATGAAGGTTATCAAGCTTTATCATTGTACAGTCTTCATATGGACCACCATCTGGTTGAGGAAAATCGTCTTTTGTCTTCGCTTTTGACCTGTAATTTATAAAATGTATTGCAATTGTGCGAGCATTGAGATTAAATATTAACGTTCTATAATATAATGGAGAAATGCAAAATTATGCGCTAATTTTGGTCTGATAATACATTTTATACTACTAAACATATTTCATGCTACTCTAAATACTGGCTGTATACCTATAGCACTATGTTCCTTACCAATCTGTATAGCTCATGGGATTACCATCCTCCCATCGAAAAGTGCCTTCCTTCTGCCTGTCTGCTAGGCCTGAAAAAAGTAATTGATTCTGAATTTTGTGTTGTTGGTTATTTTCCTTCATTCAATGTATACTGCAACTTACCAATATAGACACTTATCTTGTAGGCTTTGTATATATTCAAAAGTAAATGATGTACAAATGTCATTTCCATTTTGTTAAGAATGCTGACAAGATGGCCGCCTTGTTCGCGACATAAAGTTTCGGCTTTATCCCACTGTAAAGCTTCTTCCCTCTCCCAGAAATTATAACAGTATCCCTTGTAGTGTTTCCAACCATCGTTGCAATAATCACCATCTAAATTATGGCAAATCATTATACGTATATATCACTGACGTGTGCATTCATTCATAATATCTTTTTACCATTAGAACTTAGTTCTTGTAAATGTTGAGGAAGTTCATATTTTTCTGATGTGTATTTTAATAGGAAACCCCTTCCAGGCGTTTCCCCAGCATCTGACGAGAATTCAACTAACAATGTGTTCCAACTTGATAATATTAGAACAGGTGGCATGTTGGAGTTGCAATAACGGCCAATCAGACTTTCTTTAGAGTTCACTTCACCGTCATAGAAATCAACGAAATCCTCGTCGCAATTTTTGCCTCCTTCAACATCGAAATCCTCAAAAGAAACTCTAATATAGTGACGTTCAGAGGCTTGAATAAGCCATCTACAGCGATGGTTGTTTTCATAAGGCATTGGGTGATTTATAGACTTGATGTAACCACAAGGTGACATGCAGTGGTGTTTGTCTGTGCATGTGTAATCTCCAACACCACATCCAGGACAATCTTAAAAATTGATAAAACATTTTGTGAACTGAAATTTGCGCTTTCATGGATAGCGCGTAAAAAATGATGCAATATATGGCATTTATAAAAATAATTTAATCACCTGTAAATGAATACTTGGCATAAAATCCTCTCTCCCTGCTGATGGTGTATCGGAAGCAACTTTTCAAAACCAGAGTCATTGTTCCATTCGATATGAGAGATTTTGGAAATGCTTTTCCATGATATGACTTGATCTGAGAAGAATCTGGACCCAGGGACACAGTTAAAGAATCTTTACACGATCCAGCTCTGTTTTCCGGCTTTGCTAATTCGAAGACCACAAACTGCAATTCTACATGTTTCCCAGATTGTGGTGTGATTTTCCACA
>WWPM01021058.1:0-16187 GCA_023279145.1 Glomeris maerens
AAAGACAACAGTTAGTTACCTTGGAAAGCAATCTCAGATTTCAGATTACATGTGTTTTTCTCGAAATTTATTGTGAGAGTTTTCCCAATATCAGCCGAGTTTTTATTGTACTATTCTGTCATTCTTCAAGTAGGTATGCCAATGTAATCTCTTTACATTGCCATGAATTATTTTTAACAAGTTTTAAAGGACATGTCATTTGATTTTCCAGTGTGATTTGTTATTTGGAGAATCTCAAATTTTAAGGTTATATTTAAATTCCATCTCATTTATCTTCTAGGCTTTTCAAGATTTTCTCGTTAAAAACACTTTCAGCAATTGCTAATTATATATATAGTTCTTTAGTATTCAATTGCAAGTTTTTAATGCAGCATTTGAAATAATTTCCCAAGCTATGTACTGGATGTTTAATTCAGTCAGTTGTGTAACATTTTTTTCAATTTGTTTGCAAATGTAAATGCTGCACTATGGACTACTGTTGCAATCTGTAGACTATAGTGTCTCAGTAGCGCCGTCCTGGTGTTGAAACTTGGGGAACTATGTAGGTTGAAATCCCCATTACCTGTCATACATGTATGTATTTCCTATTGAATTGATATAGCATATATATGGATTTTTGCCTAATGATATTCCACTGAAAAACTTGTTTGAAGTGAATATTGTTTGCAAAGTGGACATTTATTTTCACTCTCACGCTTGTTATAGACATCATTGATTACAAGTCAAGAAACTGAAAATTTGGGTTGAACATAAAATTCCCACGGGGTCAGTGCCGATATCTACAGTCTATAAATCCGGAAGTGTGGGAAAATAAACAGTTGCGACACCGCAAATTCTTGATTTAATTTATGTTGTATTACAAAAAAGCAATTTGCATTACGGGTTTGTTTTAAAAATAAACTGTGAATTGTTCCATTAAGTAATTAGGAGACTTCAGATCATTTCCTGTGCATTGAAAATAGGGTCTACTGTCAATTCATTTTGTTTTAATATAGCTTTGCCCCCCAATCTTAGCACACAATAATATTTCAATGCAACTAATCACATAGGTAACTTCTGAAATAATCTTAAATTGTCGCACTTGTATAGCGAATGATTCAACAAATTTTAGATATTTCTGTCATGCAATGAATGTAATTATTTACAAATATTAAACAAATTTATAAATGGAATAATTATGGAGGCATATGGATGAATAGGCTGATTTGTTCTAATACTGCACGTAATAGATTAATTGCTATTCAGATTTAAAAACGCTATTTAAGTAGTCTACTTTTCGTGATTATTGTTGCATTTACCCACTCAGATAAAACTCGTTTATTATGTGTATATATAACTGGTAGCACTGATCTGGTTTGTGCATCCTTTTAAAACATCAAACTGCACTTATCATAATTTCAGATTATATTGCATAATACAAACAACATGGCTAAAACAGCAGTGAACAAAGGAAGGAGTTGATTTAGACTGAAATCGTTATACCGAGTTGTGAATAATTTCTGCATGATGGCCGGGCTAATTTCTTTTTATTTGACTGTATAAATTTTAATGATTACATGCAACTATACCGGAAGACATTGCTAGTCTGGAATTATTTTTTAAATGTGGTTATACAAGGATTAATTCATACATATACTGGGAGTAATATTTAACCCTAATATAATGTGCTCACCAAACTCGACCTGAAAAGTTTTATTAGGCAGTGTAAAGTTGTTGCGTATATAATACTGCAATGTAAGTGCATCTATGCTCTATACTATATGAATGTTAGTGTCTTTTTTATTATTACGTATAGCGAATAAACGAAGATGCTACTTTTACGAGTTGAGATTAGATTGTGTATAGGATAAATGCGAAACTGTATATCTGAAAGTGTAATTAGCCCGAATTCCAAGTTGAGATAATAGCTACAATGAAAGGAGATGTAACCTCCTTTGTTTGCATGGGAGGGGTTAGTGCTCATTGCTGCCCATTTAATGAGTGACTCAATACAACCAGTCCCTTATATCAGAAGTGCATTTAAAAAAAAACATTCTGAATGATCATTTCAGATTCACGTTCATCGTGGTTACAACAGGCTTACATTGAATGCAAACGTTGATGTGATTAATGCTAGCCTACATTGTTCATCAGTGTTCTAGATAATACGGTCTTCAGGAAATCTGTTGATTGTATGAATATTATTGTTCCTTTTAGAAAATGAAAGTGCCCAAGCATATGGGTTGTTCAGTTGGAATTGAAGTTGGCAGCTTGAAGTTTGCAGAGAAATTTTGGTGTGCCTACGTGGCTTAAATTGTGTATTGTTTGGCGTTTCTGCACGAAAAAACAAATTAATAAATAATGTACTTGGCGCGCCAAGTATGACTTATGCATTTAACTGAAATCAAATTTATATCGTTGCGAGATTTCCCAAAAGATACAGAAAACTCCTGATTATCCGCGGGATTGGGTGAAACAGCAACCAAAATAACCGAAAAAGGATACAAATCAACACTAAATTGCTTTTGAACAATTTTCGTTTGCAGTAGTGGGCCTAATAAACATACAATTAAGACTTAATTCATAAACAGTAGTTTTCTGTATACTAACAAGTTTATTGTCGGTTTATACTTTTTCACAAGAATTCTGTTAACTGTTTTTGTTTTGTTTTTTCGCACTTTCGTTTAGTGATTGAAGTTTAATTGTAGGCCTTGTTGTATGTATAATTTATTTCTACCATCGATAGATAGTTTACTGCATTATAGAAATTACATGCCAGCAAATCTCAGTTAATATGCATATAGTCTGAGTGATGTAGGTAGGTGTTAAGCTATGACACCTTTCGGAATTTAATTTACATGAAATTTGAAATTCCGTTTTAAAACCAAGCAGTTACATTCCTTTTCGTTTAGTTATGATTCCCTAAATATCTCGATGGAAACTGAACATTTCATTGTTGTTTTGAACGTTTTCACATGTATAGGCACAATTATAGCATCACATTACAAGATTGTTGTATTTGTATGCCGTAAAATATTGACATTATTTCAGTCACCAGAAGTATTAAGGGATTCAAAATGGTGAAACGATTAATTTCTTGCACCATAATTCTCCAAGGGTGAAAATAATGATTCTTTGCACGCATAACTGTATCTATAATTACATTGCATTAGCGTTGATCACTAATTGAGTTGAGATGTGATTTATTTATTTTTTTTATCAAGAAGTTTATTGGGAAGTTGTTGCTATAAATCCTGATATTCTCGTTCTCCAAAATTACCCCCTTTCACCAGTAAAAGGCGTTCAGATATGGCTCGCAATAGGTAAAAGTGGCTGACATACAATAAATTAGCGGCAGTTTATAAGTTATAAGGACGCCCAGTGACCGTTAAGACAGTTTTTATGTGATTTATGTGCACATGGCACGTAGTATACCATATGTGCACGACCGAGGTAAGCACTTGTTCTTGACTTTTTAACGCCAAAAAATTTCAAACTCCTTTTCTTTGTGCCGCTTTATATACCAACTTGCTCTTGCTTTGGCATTTATTTTTCCCAACATTGTCAGTATCTCCTGTTATGCCAAGGTTGCATTACACATATATGCAGAAGGTATTTTGAATGAATGCCTTGCAGCCACATTGCATGCAAGTAATTGTCAGTTGGATTAACTAGGGTTGGGTAACATTGTCCTTTATGAATATACACACAGTGTGAAATATTGTGCTTTTCAAATGACCACGTGTTTCCGCTAAATATATTGTCCTGAAAATTGACACCAATATAACACGTGGGTGGAACCGAGGTACATAGTAGTATCTTAAATTAAGGCTTGCTTTTTTGGATGTCTATGAGTGAGGTCGGGGTTGATCATAAATCACCTTGACCCTACAAATACCAGAACAGACATTTTTGTAACGGTCCTGTATTTCAATTGGCATTCAAGGATCCCGCCCTCTGACGCACATAGTGCTTAGAAACGTGACAAAACAAATACTTGTGGTACATATTACAATAAACTTATAGTGTAGTGTTTTTTTATAAGCTTTAATTACTTCAACTAAAAATGCTGGGATATGTTCAAATGGATATTGCAAGTTAAAAAGGTAAATGTAAGCATATGATAAATATTTATGAAGGCAATTAAACCTGCATTCAATGCATATATAACAGGTTTTTTTTTCTAAATGCCAATTGAGTTGTTATTATTCAAGCCTATTGAAAATAAGGAATCAATTTTAGAAGCAGATATGCAACATATAGTTTGTAGTTAAAACCTTGTGGCAATTTCTACCACTTCAAATCTATCTTTCTTTGTGTATTGTGTGATGTTTCCGAAAGTTGTCAAATTATTGTACTCGTAGTACCGCAAGAAACCAAATGAATTGCCTTTTTCCACAATTAATCACCCTAATAATGCACTCAATGTTGCAATTGGTCGACCCTGTAATGGTTTAAAAGGAAAGAAATTGACCATGCTACAATTGAATTAGCATAGGAATTTATATCATTTTCCATTAGCAAAATGCCAATCCAGGTGCAAGTTGAACTCAACCTTAGATTCTACTACATTTCCATTCTGCTGCATGAATACGTAATCGATTTTTTGAAAACATGTAGGCGAATTAAAGCAATCTTTTACGTTATGTACTTAGTTGCATAAATATTTTATATGTAACTTTGCGGCTACATGTAGTTTTTTTTAGGTAATTCAGTTGAATTTTCAAGACTTATATAAATGTGGTAACACGAACTGTAATCTGGATAGAAGTTTTTTAGTCTCTTGGTTTTAATTTTCTCAGCTAGCTATTAAACGGCGATATAAACCCAAATATATAATTTATCGGTTAATTAATTCAGTGTTTTTGATTTTGTTTTTCGGTTCTTAAAGAAGAAAGCGGATATTGTAGAGAACTGTATTACATATACTATTGACTTTTTATATATAGTTGGAAGGTTTATTTATTACACTAGACACTAATTCAGGTCATACATATTAATCCATGTTAGTAAAAGTAGAATTGTAAGTTTGATTGTGTCCTCGGTGTAGGTATATAAATACTTTAGATTGAAGCTTTATAAGATATTATAAGGTTTCTGGAAATCTCTCCTGCAATTTTAGTAAGCTTGCAATGAGAGAAAGTACAATCGAAAGTTTTTGTTCAATTATAAAAGCATGTTGGTTGTGTTATTATACTGGCCCAAATTGGTTTTGGACAAGAATTTGGCATTGTGGAAAGAATATATTGTTATTGATGGATCGGTTGAATGCCAAGACATTTCGGCAAATCAAACATTTTCTTTGTTATAATTTAATCTAGTGAAATTCCCTCCATGAAATGTCTCAAATGAAGGTTAGGATTTAATTCAATATTTAATTTCAATCGGCTTGGGAAAACTGGTTCATTCTTTAGCGAAATCAATTTCTATGTGTTCTATTATAAATCAACTTTCTTTTCAGAAAAATCCTGAAAGAAAAACTGCCTTTTACTTGTCAGATTAGGTTCGTCTCGAATCTTTGCCTTATCATCTTTTTATGTACACAAAAAGTTGAATTAGCTCCATTTCAAAAGGCACTTCTTGTTCAAAAATACAATTCGCAGCTCCCACACATTCCTTGCAAGTTGAACTTTCGCTCTATCTGAGATATTATAATTATAGATTTTTAAACGTTTTACGTAAATGAGATCGGTGTACTTGTGAAAGAGAAATTGTAGTTTAATGACATAATATAACAATATAATTAAAACACAATGTATCATGTTATAGGATTATAAATGATGGCCGATAAATAAATCTAACAAGTTCTTGTCCATTGACAAAACAGACAAAAATGTACTGGTCTGTTGTGATAACCATCAGCTAGACTGCTCTTGACATTTAGTGTTCAAGGGCTGTAGTAATACTGGTTATATACTATAAGTATACTTATTGGTCCTTTGCTGCAGGGTTGGAAAAACTACTCTTCTAAAATATTTTGAAAATTATGCTAATAACCGTTTTCTGGCCTTTATGCATGACAATATCTTGGGCCTCGTGTTCAGTTTCCTACTTAAAAGCCCTTTTCCTGCGACCGATTCGTTGGTGGACAAATCAGACAAGTTTTGCTGTATAGTTTCTTTTTATTGCTTCTGAATTGTCCCTCTGGCGATGACAGTTGCAATTATAACAATACAGTGACTACAGTATTTGTACAATGAGCACCAGTCATCTCCTGCGCAGAATTAATGAAATTAATGCATAATGAAAGACACACTGTCGATGCACTAGTAAATATAACATGACAAATCGATAATAGTCTTTTAGATGTAGTCTGAAATTTATGATGGCGCCAATACAGTTTTTTAGTTATCAAATCAGTGATCCATGCGTATCTATTTATTTAATTGTTATTATATTGCCGAAATTTATGTTTGCTAAATTTTAAAATCAACAAGGATTATGCCAGTGACAATGCAGGAATGCTTTCGTGCAATTTAAGAGTTTAAAAATGTTGAAGCATATGCATAGTTTTGGTTAGCTGTTTGCACGTTTGAGTATGTATAGAGAGTAGTAGATCGAGATAAGAGCACCAATCTGTTTGCTGTACAAAAGTACATTTTAACTGGGCTATAAATTGGGAACCATTTGTCAGAAAGGTGGATGTATTCCCCACTTTAGTTGTCTGAAACCTCAGTATAGTTTGGCTGATATCTCAATACCTATTTTTCGTTTTACGACTAGGTTTAATGACAGGTCTTCTAGGTGTAAGTTTGAAGTCGCCACATAATGATGCCATTTTTTACAATTGTTACAAACGCCCAATTCCTTCTGTCAGTACCTATACATATATAGGTATATATGCACCAAGTCGTGTATATGACAGGCGAAAAGAAGGAAGAAAGGATAGAAGGGGACCGTTATTTACTATTTAACCAAAGTCAACCTTGCGTTAGAAAGTTCACCTTGACCCAATTCAGAGTAAAAATGGGGAAAAAATCGTGCTGAAGTAAACTTTGAAATCACAAATTCGTCCTTGATCTGTTCCTATACGAAAATTTTGCCTCTGATGTAAGTCTAAGAGTTTCTTTATTACCAGAACTTTAAAATCAATGTGCTGGTACTTAGCACTTGTCACAAAAAAGCTCAGTTTGGGAGAAATACTGAATGAAACTATCTTAATCTTACAAAAGTCAATGTGAAATTACATGGATTGAATTTAATTGCAGAAACTACAATTTGTATTTTTGCTCTTTATGTTTTAATCATACTGACTACATATGTATATCCAATGCTGTGTAATGAATCCATTTATTGTATCCTAACACCGTTTCACATGAGTATACCTCATGAATGGATTGTTTTCTAATTGGTAATAAGATATATGTGCCTCAAATTTGATGGTTGTTTATATCTCGTCAACATGATCATGATCTCTGGCAATTATGATCAAAATCCGAAATGGCATTATTTGACTCTCCAATTAGACTTGGTGCAATTAAGCAAACATTGTGAACAATAATATAGCATTTGAAGGAGAATAATGTTATCCCAAAAGGAAATTCGCTTGAAACTAAATATGTTCGAAATGCAAACTATGTTCTAGAATTTCACATGCAAACTGGTTTCGATAAAGCAAGGGCTGCATGAAACGTCCATTTCACTTGTTTATATACCACATGATGAAAAGCATTTTTTTGCTGAATGATTGATTGTTCTTGGTCAACTGGGTTTTCCGCTTCTTTTGTCGTCTAAAGTGTATAACGGCACTCTTTTGTTGAAAAGCGAAACCGCAAAACCGAAATTGGTCTACCCCTTCACTTATACACACCCAAAAATGCCTTCTCTTTTAAACGTTTTTGGGTTTTGCCCTGGGAACATAATTATGCTACACAACACCGACCTAAGTTTCGATTCTTGCTTAGCTTTACTGTGTCACACTTATACTATTTGGTAACTGGGAAATGTACAAGTAATTCCTATGAAATTAATTCTGAAAATGTATTGCTAGGAATGCAGTTTACTCATGTGAAATATATAGCAATGGGAGCGGCCACTTTGTGCCATGTCTAGTTTAGTCCCTGTTAGTTGTTTTTGCAGCTCTTGCCCTCGTTATTATCATGGAAAAACAGTTTGGTTTGGTGCCGTACATTTATTTAACCTATTTAATAATAGCAAGTGACATGTGTGTTGCAGTGGTGAACAGTAATTATTATTCAGAAGGAAAGGATTTTGTTTGGTTGGATGAATATACAGTAGCACTTGGAAAACGAAAACAATTTGCAATTGGAGAACGAGCTCAAATTTCCACCATCACTTTTAAGCTGAAGTGCAACGCATAAAGCCTCAATAAGCATGTCGGGTATCAACATATCATTGCAGACTATCCAATTGCATGCTAAATATCGACTTGCGCGTTGTTATTTCGTGGATATTATGCAAATTGCACAACGGTTCATGTGTAACACTTTTACAACTGATATTGATGTAGGCTACAAATTGTTTCTCCCCTTCTAGTAATTGGAATTAAATGGCAACAAATTGTGTCATTATTGTTGCTTCGTTGGGGTTTTAATTTCAGATCTTTTGAATGTGAAGGTGTTTTGAGTCGGAGCAATGTTTTAGAAACTCTTTCTGCAAAAGTTTGTGCATTCACCTTTGTAATTTTATTGCAGTGAAGCATAGCAACTGTGCAATTGATGCCAAGTAAATATAAGAGAATTGACATGCACATTTCTTAGTTTCTTATTAGATTTCTCGAGTCTCCGTTTTCTTTATTTTCAGATCTGTGTATTAGTGGAACAGCAGTTGGTGTTGCAGTGTCATTTTAATAATTGAAAGTGAGCTTTACAATTGCCCCAAATGCGTCAACCATGGCCGTGATAGATGGCCTATTGTCATTGTAAGTATACTAAAGCCTAGAGCAGTTTCTCTAAAACGGATTTGCAATATTGAACAGTATGTCATGTGCTCTACTTAAATGCGTGTTTGCCCCTGCTCGATTGAAATTAGTCTCTTGTTGATAAAAGAGTGTCGGTTGTTCCCGAAATTTGTCATCGTGTTGCTATAGCCAGCCAGATCTTTACGATGATTGTTATTATATTTAGGTCTCAGTTGAAAACTGGTGTTGATTAGAGCAAGGCACTCGTTTTTCATGTCAAGGTCCTAATGTTAATGTTTTGTTTTTTTTTTCCGGGCCCCCAGTTATTTCCATATACAAAGCCCAATGTACATAGCTTTGTTGAAGTGTACTTGCATTCAATATGAATAATGTGCAAAGTCAAATTACATGCTACACCAGATTGTGTTAACTAAATGTTCTACCCAAGTCACCTTCCTTCCGTCTTTAGATGAACGAATAAGATACTGGTTTACCTCACTTAATATTTTTGTTGTGGTTTCCAACAAAGAATGTATATTTCTTTGTGTTAATCCTTAATGTTTTCACTGAGATTATCGCTAACTTCGGAGGCTAAAATTGAATTTATTAATACTTATGCCTATAAATTACGTTATGTTATTACTCATTGTCGGTAAAATTGTTAAGTTTCTTGTGTGATATTATAAGCTGTCATTGAATTTACGTAAAACTTTGCTTTCTTTCGCACACAAAATAGCTACTAACTTGGTTCTTAATTCTGTGCCAACTGAGCAGGCAAATTATTTACTTAGTTAATTGAAATATTAATGGTATAATGACTTGCGAAAACTCGATAAAATTAATTGCAAATTGAAATTCGGGGAATTAAGAATGACTCGCTTAGGGAGGTCTGGTAAATACAAAATGCATGAGAAGTGAGAAAGATAGAAGAAAACTAAAGTAATGAACTCGTTTGACAGATATACTACAAGTCTGAGTCACTCTGTACTTGTGACAACACTGGAATTTGTTTTACCAAGTAAATTTGGGAGTGAATAGGATGTGAAACAACAAAAAATCCGATATCGGTATCTTACATTCATTGCCTTGAAAGTAAATCGTCAAGGTGATTCAGGTTCCTTAGTGAGAATTCTTAAAGATAGGGTAATTAGTCATATTTGATAGATGAAAGCCGATCATCATGAAATTATAAATTTGTATTAATTACTAAATTACAAAACAGATTGCGCACAATGAAATCTGAAATCATATCAAATCCATTGATATATATTATTTTCCTTTAGTTTAAGCATTATTCTTTCACTGGTCTCTGCTCTATATACAACTTTGTATACATGTATGACAATCGGAAATGATAAATTGCGCGAAATTATCATGTTATGCATTTCCGAAAGCAATTTATGCTCGCCCCGCATTTTATTTCTATTGTTCTGCAATTATTCACCTTTCGAGTAACAACACCTTCAGTTTTAGGTTAATTATTACTCGGTGCTCAAGAGATGTTGTCGTAAAAATTACCAAGCTAACAATTGAAACAACATCTGTTTTTTTTTCCAGACAGGATTTTGTCTATTACTAATCTTTTTTGTTAAATTGTGAGGAAAATTCTAATACATGGTGGTGTTAGTGACAAGTTACACTGCACTTCCCATTTAAACAAAAGAGAAGTGGGCATTCTTTGCTTGCAATTTGTGCTTTTTATTCACCCCAACTTGTACTTTTTGCTCTCACTTGTCTGCCTAACCCTTTGCTCACAGAGGTGCCATTTTTACTGCTAGCCAAGTGGGCCAGCAGGTTGCTATAAGAATGAGAAAGGGATGGGGACAAGTAACAGTTACTAAACTCGCAGCTACAGAAAACGGCGTTTTTACATTGTTGTTATTGGAATTTACTCGGACGTGGACAAGAAAAGAAGACTTAAAAAACCGAGTGGGCGTTCAAAGACGTCTCCAGACTTCTGAGAAAGCCAAATCGATGGCAATGAACCTAGCTAGCTCCGACAAACTGCATACCAACGCCTTTTACCCTCAACTTCAGTGACGTTGCACCCATGCAAATATATACTGAAAGCATGTTTTTCAGCCAAAGGTCAACGATGCCAATTTTAGCCATTCAGTTAATTATATGGACGAGAATGAGCAAACATGATTGGTATTATTGCAAATGACGTCAAGTACAAAAAATGAAACTTCTTCCAAAAGCACGAGTTTTGTGAGAGTTTTGTGAAAATGAAATTTCTTTCTGTTATAGACCTACCCATTGCCTGAAATTGATACATCAACTATATATTGCATCCTAAAAAGTTAAAAATGCTAAATTTGAATATGTTTTAAAGATGTTTGGATGTTATCTATTCTTCAAATGTTACTTGTTTGTTACATAGCCGATTCAAGTAATTATCTGTTAAAAAATTGCTAAGCTTTCTTGTCACATCTTAGAGAAATAAGTTAGCAAAGTTTTTATTGCATTTGGAAGTTGTTTTGGCACTTCTGAATTATACGCCTGCTATAATATTTATGATGCATTGTAAAATACTATGTAATTTAATGGATGCATTGCCCCAATGTTATATTGAAGAGTCATTTTGTTTTTTGAGGCTTACTTGTTGTGCAAATCATATTCCTTGCTGTATATACAGTACAACCTTCATTGCAAAATTGTGAAACTATTTCGCATTTGAAGATGGCACTTGAGTATTTTTAGGGTAGGCTACCATAAAATATGCAATGCGTAATATGAGAAACTTTCAAAATGGAAATGGATTTCAAATGTAATTTCGAGTCCAAGGATTGTTTCGAAACGTTGGTTTTTTTTATTGGAATAACAAAAATGTTTATCCCTTATACTTACAGACTTGGAGCGTAAAATCCAATAATGATACTGAAAATAGCAACAAACTGAATTTTGCATTTCCTTCTCATTGAAATAGTAATGCACTTGCAGATCGATGTTTGGCTATGCTTCAATTATTTGCTGTAACGCTTTATGCTTTAGCAAGCAAGCGTGTATGTACCTTAAAAAGTACATGATAAACTTTTGTTATCTACTTCGTATTGCTGAAAAAATGTTGAAAAGTATTGGGTGTGGAAATTCTAACATGAAATTCGTCTTGGTCTTCTGTCTTAAAAAAAAAATAACCAGTGTTTGCTTGATTTCTTGAAGAGATTGTGCATTTTAAGCATCCCAAAATCTTCACGAATTCTAATAATAATTACCTGAAACATAACTTCAGATTAATTTAATGTTCTTAATAGTCATTTTCATTAATTAAAAACTCTAAATTCCTGATTTTCATGAAATGGAATTATGCATGAACTGAACTTTACCATTCGCACAATTGCATAGTTAGTATAAAACTAGTGAATTTTGGCTAGTAAGTAGTTAACCTACTTCAACTTCCTGTCGAAACGACATTTCAAGAAACACGAACATTTCAAGAGTTTTGCCTAATTTTTTGTACTGTACCCTGCTGTGCTGTGGCATGAATTATGTCCACCCCGACTTGCCCAAATGATCTCTGCACCACCCTAGTTCATGTTTTATTCTCAAACATTTTAACGTTTATTAAACCCATTTTAAGATTTGTCTTGCACTGTTAATTGGTCTAGCTGTTTTTTTTTTAGCATTTTGCAATGTACATTTGCTCTGAAATTGCTGCTGCACGCTTAATTGGCTAATTTCCGCTGAATTTGAAGGTTGGAGAACTAGTTTTGCGTATGCACTGTACTTTGAATAGCATACATATCATTGAACGATCGGCATGAGACCTGCTATGCAAGGTGTGTTATACCTGAAAGAGTGACAAACGTTCATCTTTTTAGGTGCAATTCAGTGCATGTGTGACTCAGTCAAGGTTTTTCGCCCCATGCTTTCAGACGGACATCCCTGAAAGTTTCAGTTGACAATATGCAGCACAGTAATATACTATAAATTCACGTGTGCGGAAAGAAACTGTGGTTTATGTCAAGTGAGCTTATTTAAAACGTTATCTCCGATTGTCAGCTTTGTTCCAGATATTTCAGGAATTTTTCCCGGGCCCCTCCAGTCGTGTTTTGCATGAGTAACTTGGCAGTCGATCACGAAGCCAAACTCGAAATTTGCCACACAAGCTTGTTAAAACACTATATATACAATTGAGCGAATTTTCGTGACTTGAATTCATAATCTCTCTCGAATCTGTGCTACATGTTAATTTGAACTGTTTTCAAACTCCATATGGGATTTGTAATTGTGCCCATTCGCTCTAAGTGTGGTCAAAGCAGCATACCTAATTATTTAAGCTCCGAGTATTAAATAACAGAATCCATATTGATAAATTGATAAAAGTCGATCGCTTAAATGCCAGTAGGAGTTAAGAATGACACTATTTAGTTTAATATATGCAATACAATATCCCACATTTTGAATGTAGCCCTACCTTTAATTGAACACTGGAATTACATTTTACAATAACTCCAGAATGTTCTGATTTTGCCTTGATATGAATTGACAGCCCTGAGTAGCATTTATACCGCATTTACCTATTTTTTAAAAAAAGTTAATAACGGCAGATAAATTTGTAATGCTTGAAACTCAAAGAACATGCAAACTGGAAAGCGTATTTAATTATTAATGGAGTATAATGGCAATTTTCCGATACTGAATTAGTTTTCCCAACCAACTATGTTTGTATCTAATGCAAGGTGTTCATGACTTTGCGAAAGTGGCATAACCTTATCAGTTTTTTGTGCGAGATGTTTGCTGTTGGGGGTACATGAAAAGTGAGAGGAAAAATGAGGGCATCCTGCTGGGAAAACCGCGCATATTATTGTTTTTCTATTTCCTGGGGCATTTTAGTATTACATCTCGCATTCCTGGAGATTTGCATCAGAAGTTTAGCATTTCATTCTCAGTTCTATGCATCATGATCCTGCAATTATGCACAAGGGTGTAACTTTGGCTTTCAGTCATTTGCGTTTTTTTTACGAAGGATACTCTAAATTTCACACCCACTCCTTATTAAGTTAAAGCTAATTAATGAACACTTGGCCGTGTGGCCATGCAACCTATTTCGTTATCTAAAATCTGCATAACCCTATAATCGAAAAATCTGTTATCCCAATTCGTAATGTTTAATTATCATGGACTATTGGAAAATAAATATTAGTGCACTGTTCAACCTGAATGCGTTTACATAATAACAATGTAGTTAATTTCCGGTCTGATTCAATTACTACTTTCACAGTTCATTTCTTTATAAGTATTCCTATCAAAAAAATGTATTATCCACTAGCTGGAAGCTTGATTTTAGTGCACATGGATGTTGCAATGAAAATATTTTATTCATTTCTCATACTATGTACTTCAATAAATGCTATACTTATTTCTTACAATATTGGTATAATATTGCATTCAGCTATGATACGACCGCATTTCTGCTGTTTCTTAGTGTATCTACTCCGAAATCAAACGATCATTTAGGGCTAAGCTATAAAAATAAATTGGGTGTGTTGTTTTCTTGTCATGCAATGTGAAGGCTAATAATTGTGCTTTGTAATGCATTTATATAGAAATTTTCTCATTTCACCTGGTCAGTTTAGTATTTGTTATAATGTCAATTGCTATATCCTATACATTTTATACAATGATTTCAATTTGGTCCGTTATGAAGAATGACATTTGATTTATTTTATCTGATGGTATAAAATCTTGCAATTATTTCTCTCAGTATGGTTTTTCCAGACGGTATTGAAAACTAGGGTTGTGGGCGTGCTTTTCAATTCTTCGTTATGGAAATCGATTATAACCTCGCCTATTTCTCCAATTTCAAACCGAGTTTCCATGTTGTCAGTGGTGGTAATTTGAAAAGAAGTAAACTGCTGACAAACTGAGCTGTTATATTTTTTTATGGCCTTACCAAATCGAGATACATACATGTTTCATTGAATAGCACATGTACGATGTTATTCCAGTGAAAATTGGAGTTTTTTTCCCCCCCAAATAGCTGTTATAGCACTTCCCTTTTGGTGATTTGAGCCCAGTTGAGCGATGCACACGGCCTATATATTTTCAAAAATGCAGCTGCAGTAGTTTATAGTGTACGTGTAAAAATATTTGGGGAAAAAAGAGAGCAAGAAATGTGACAGCAACCAATAGCTACATTGCATGCTGTTGAAAAGAGGTGTTGGCATCTCGGTCTTCTGCAGGTCGCCATTGTGTAGCATTACACACACCTTGTCACGTTTAACATAGAACTATTTCAATGAAATGGTGATGATTGGCCGAAAAATCCGGACAAAGCAGTTGTACCAATCAATTGTTGCAATAAACCAAGCTATATTCGCTGTTCACTGCAACTTTCACAATATAATAATAATATTATTGAGATGCAAAGATTTTGAATGACCAAAATTGAAAATGTGTAGCATTTTGTGAAGTTGATTTCTTTTCTGGCTCGATTGTGTTATTTTCCAACTGACAAATTCAATAAGGATGAACCCTTAACAAATGGATTGGGTGCCCTACAATATAAAAAAAATTTACACAAAGCTCTAAAGACATCATTTCTTATGCATGCCTCAATTTTTCTATATACATATATATTGAAATGTAACAATAAAAGATTAAGTCAAACCAGAATGTCTGCTACTGTGGAGATTATTATATTTTATCAAATGTATGTACCTTTTCGACTTGGATAAAGCACATGAGAACATAAAAATGTAATGCGTGCTTTAAAAAAAATGCCTGGTTTGATTGAAAACGGATTGTTGATTTTTAAATGGGCTAGTTTTTGAATATGAATGTTAATCTTTTGGATTAGCATGCATGATCCGATGGGAAGGTCATTGTGGGCCATTAAGGGGAGAGAAAGAAAGGAAAGGGGTCGCAAAACTAAAGAAACATTTAAAAAGTCGACAATCCAGTAAAAATGGAGTAACTTTTGAAAACTGGAAAAGGGCGCCATCTTTTATGCGAGAATTTTTCAAAGTTTTATGTTCACTTTTTGCAAACTTCAATATATGGAGGGCGAGGCATGAAAATTAATTAGTCTATATTTTGCCAACGCTTTTAAACGTCGAGTTTCTCAGCTCTCTTTCTTTTTTCTCCTGCCAGAGTATAGTTCCATGACTATGCATATAACTTGAAAAGCTTTGTACCTTGTATATAAGACTATTGATCCGTTAAAATATTTTTTTTTACATATCATCATATCTACAGTATTTATAAATAAGTAGCCTACATTTGCCACAATGAAATATTCGGCCCAAACCTGTATTCATGCAGCTTATGCTGTATATGACATTTCCCACAGCCATTTTCAATGTGGATTCGCTATAGGCATACACAAGCACCTAATATTTTGAGT